>CM028359.1:55663683-55880683 GCA_016618105.1 Dendrobium huoshanense
ATCAGACCGCGGAAGGGTTCGATCTGGACCGTTGATCGAACGATCAACGGTCCAGAAAACGTACACTCACCGGAAACCGTGAGTGACGCCCTAGAAAACATTTTTTGCCTCGTTCTTTTGATCGGATCGATCATTTTCAATGAAATTTTAAATTACGATTGAAGGCATGAACAGAAATCGTGGGGAAGGGTTCATTTAACCTAAAACATCCTATACGAAGAGCTAAATAACCCTATCTAATGTGTACTAAATCTAGAGTTTTAAGGGATTATACCGCTGGATCTTCGATATTTCTGGATGGATGAGCTTGTAGATTGTCCAAGTGTAGATCCCCATCAGAAAATGGAGCTCGAACACGTCTGGATTGGCCGCTACAAGCTTGGGACGGACTGGGTGGTGGTTTCGCCGGAGAACTCGCCGCCGGTGACGGGCAACCACCTGGGTTTTGTAGTGGGGAGGTAGAGGAGGCTCTGGAGGTCCAAACCGAACTAAGAACTCGCTCTGGGAGGCTAAGGTTAGTGAGAGAAGGTGCTTTGATCCAATGCTTCAAAAATCACCTTTTTCCCTATTCAAGCGGCCTGGGCTGGATTGGATGGCTGGGATCTACTCCTGGACTCTCCAGATGATGCCACCTATCCCTGGGAAAGCTGGAAGGCTGCGGCAAGGGCTGGACATGCCTCATTCCCATTGGGTGGACTTGGGATGAGTGGAGGGGAGCATTGCCACTTATGGCTAAACAGGGGGTGGAGCTCGGTTAGGGAGCATATTAGAGAGCTTTAGAGCACTAATAGGTCGGCCTTGGGGAGTTAAATCAGGGAAAAAGGTATAAAAGGCTGATTAAGACCTTTTAAAAGGGTCTAAACCCTTGGTTTGACTAAATTGACCAGTCAACTGGTCAATGGGGCTGATGTGGCATCCAAGCAGGTCATGGAGCCTTTCCAAATGGCTGGATGGGTGTGGCTTGAGCTAGGTTCAACGGGTTGAAGGGTTTGACCATACAAATGGTCCTTTAAGCTTTGAGTTGACTGGTTGACCAGTCAACCCCATCAAGGGTTATGGAATTTTCACCTAGGTAATTCAAATGGGTTGATTAGGTGGATTGGAGGGTGATTCCAAGAGTCATGTTTGTCAATTGAATTAAGAAAGCTTAATGGGCCCTTAATGGGCTTTTAGGCTAAAACTAGTTGACTTGGTCAACCAGTTGGGTTCAGGGGCTAGAAATGGATTCAACAAATTCAGAATGTCATCCTGAGTCTACTGGATGTGGTCCCAGGGTTTGGAGGGGTCAATTTGGTCAAAATTACTATTTGAACCCTTAAGGGCTTGTTTGGTCAACCTAGGTTGACTTGGTCAACCAGGTTGACCCAGGGTCTGGGTTTGGGCTCAACAGGTTTGAAATGATATTTTAAGGTTAATGAAAGTGGTTGGATGACTTAGAGAGGTCATTTGGGTCAAAACACATGTTTGGACCCTTAAAGGGCCTCTTGGGTCAAACCAGTTGACTTGGTCAACCAAGTTGACTCAAGGGTTCGAAATAGGTTCAAAAGATTTGAAATGACATTTGAAATTTGTTAAAGGTGGTTGCATCCAATTTGGAGCTCATTTGGTTTGAAATCTCTAATTGAGCCCCATAGGGGTATCCTGGTCAATTTTGACCTATTGATCAACTATGGTCAAAAATGGGTCTGGAAAATGCAGTTTACTGCTCAATGGGTTAAAATCAAGGGTCTGGAGGTGATTGGAGAGTTTGATGAGGATTCCAGGGTCAAGATCTCAAAGGGGTTAGGTTCAGTGGCATAGGTTGTAAATATTTGAAGGTTTTACAGCCTTTGAATTTTAATTCAGATTCTGGGGTTAGAGACCTCAGAATGTGCTCAAAGTTGGAGGGTAACCTCTAGAGACATGTCTTATCACTTTGCAAGTGATAGACCCTGAATCAAAGATTATTTGACTGGGTTTTGAAATGTTTGAAAAATCTCTGAAAAGGGTGTTTAGGACAGGGCCTCTAGAGTTTGGATTTGAGTCTGAATTCTGGGTTTGGATTTGAGTCTGAATTCTGGGTTTGGATTTGATTTGAAGTTTGAATTAATTTGGATTTGAATTGGATGGAGTTTGAGATTCAAATTGATCACAGGTAGGAATCAATTTGAAATTGGAGTGGATCAAATATAGGAATTGATTTAAAATTGAGGTTGATCAAAGGTGGAGATTGATTTGAAGTTGGAGTGATCATAAGATCTAGAAGAATTCTAAGATCTAGGATTTAAGGGAATCCTAGGCTCTAGAATAGGCTCTAAGGTCTTGGATCTAGAAGGATCCTAAGGTCTAGAGTGGATCCTAGGGTCTAGGATTAAATCTGGATTCTGGAAGGGTCTTAGTGACCTCATACAAAAATGAGGTCAACAGCATTGTCCATTTCATATTTTTTGAGGATATTCTTAATATATTTAGATTGACTAAGAAATGTACCTTCCTCAAGTTGCTTAATGCTAAATCCTAGAAAGTAATTTAAATCTCCCATTAGACTCATTTCAAATTCACTACTCATTATTTTAGAAAAATCATCACAAAGATTTTTATTTGAAGATCCAAAGATGATGTCATCCACATAAATTTGAACAATGAGTATATCCTTTCCAAATTTCTTTAAAACGAGAGTTGTATCCACACTTCCTTTTTCAAAAGATCTTTCAAGTAGGAAGGTGCTCAACCTCTCATACCAAGCACTAGGTGCCTGTTTCAATCCATATAATATCTTTTTTAACTTGAAAACATGATTTGGATATTTAGAATTTTCAAAACTTGGAGGTTGTTCTACAAAAACATCTTCCTCAATTACCCCATTTAAAAAGGCACTCTTGACATCCATTTGAAACAATTTAAAACCTTTAAAACAGGCAAAGGCAAGTAAAACCCTAATTGCTTCAAGTCTAGCTACAGGGCCAAAAGTCTCCTCAAAATCAATTCCTTCAATTTGATTATACCCCTTAGCAACTAATCTAGCCTTATTTCTGATGACTACTCCTGAGTCATTCATTTTATTTTTGAACACCCACTTGGTTCAAACAACACTTTGATCTTTTGGCCTTGAAGTTAATTCTCAAACTTCATTTCTTACAAATTGATTCAACTCTTCTTGCATGTCCAATATCCAAAATTCATCAGAAAGTGCTTGATCAATGTAAGTGGGTTCAATAGTTGAAATAAAGGCTGAATGATTGACTTCCTTGTTTAATCCACGCCTAGTTCTAACACCCTCACTCAGTTCACCTATAATCAATTCCCTTGGGTGGTTTTTAGAAAATCTCAAATCTCTAGGCAAAGGATTTTCTCTTTCCAAATTTTCTTCCACATTTTCTTCCAAATTTATTATGTCAATCTTTTGGGAGTTTTCTTCGCTCTCATCTTCAACAACATTTGGCTCTTTCAAATTTCCAGATTTATCAAATACAACATGTTTGTTTTTTTCAATGACTAAAGTTCTTTTGTTGAATGCCCTATAAGATTTTCCAACACTTGAATATCCAACAAATATTCTTTTATCTGATTTTGAATCAAATTTTCCTAAGGCAGATTTTCCATTATTATGAATGAACACCTTGCAACCAAATACATGCAAAAGAGACAAATTAGGTGTTCTACCTTTTAGCAACTCATAGGGTGTTTTATTCAAATTTGATCTCACATTCACCCTATTCAGAATATAGCATGCAGTGTTAACCGCCTCAGCCCAAAAATATCTAGGAAGTGAGTATTCTACCAACAATGCTCGAGCGGCTTCTATTAATGTTCTGTTTTTCCTTTCAACTACCCCGTTTTGTTGAGGGATTCTAGGTGCAGAAAAATTATGATCAATCCCATTTTCTTTACAGAAATTTTCAAATCTTTCATTTTCAAATTCTCCTCCATGATCACTTTGTATATAAATTATTTCACTCCCTAGTTTTCTTTGAACCCAAGTAGAAAAATTTCCGAATTTCTCAAACGATTCACTCTTATGAAAAATAAATCTAACCCAAGTGAATCTTGAGAAATCATCCACTATAACAAATCCGTATACCTTCCCTCCTAGACTTACAGTTCCTACAGGTCCAAAAAGATCCATGTGTAGAATTTCTAAAAGTTTACTGGTCCTAAGATCTTTATTGGACTTAAAAGCGGACTTCACTTGTTTTCCTAATTGACATGCATCACAAAGGTGGTCCTTAGTAAAGTCTAGTTTTGGTATACCTCTCACTAAGTTCTTTTGGGTAATTCTCCTAAGGTTTTTCATACTAGAATGACAAAGTCTCCTATGCCAAAGCCATGATTCATCAGAAACAGTTTTCAAATAAAAAGTAGTAGGAGATTGAATACAATTTAAATCTAGCATGTAAACATTGTTTACCCTTTTTCCATATAAAATATTTTTCCCATTTAGGATTATTATGCAGCTAGTAGGTAAAAATTTTATATTATAGCCCTTATCACATAACTGACTTATGCTTAACAAATTATGTTTTAAGCCTTCAACTAATAACACATTGTCTATGAAAAAGTTTTAAAATTTCCAATCATACCTGATCCAACCACTTTCTTTGTGGTATTATCTCCAAGTGTAACCTTGCCTCCATTCCTGGCTTCTAGCGTTATGAATTGAGCAGTATCTCCAGTCATATGCTTTGAACATCCGCTGTCCAGGTACCATTTACTCCCACGAGGTCTTGTGTGAGAGCACTCCTGCAAAAACATCAAATGTTAGACCTGGGAACCCAAACAAGTTTGGGTTCACCTTTTTAAAATTTATAATCATATGCATGTATGGTATGTCTAGATTTATGCATCTTAGTTCTCCACACCAAATTAGTTTTCATCTTTAAAGTGCAGGTGTGAGATATATGTCCCAAAAATCCATAATTATTACATTTAACATTACGAAAAATATTCCTAAGTTTTCTTCCATATGATTATCTTCTAAGGGATTTCATGAATTTAGGATAATATTTAGGATTTATAAAATCTTTAATTTTAAGGAGTTTCTTATTGTCCTCGAGAGCTCTTATTGTCAGTTTATAGAATGAATTCATATCTTCCAAGATTTGATTTGTATGATTGATTCGATATATTTTGCTCTCAGATTCATCCTTAAAATTTTTAAATTCTATTTCAAGATCAGCATAAAATGATTTTAAATTCTCAAAATTCTTATTCAAGTCATCATATTCATCAAGAAGTTTCTTGTGGTTGTTATCTATTAATGCATGATCTTTCCTAAGGATTTCATGTTCCTTCTTAAGCTCTTCCAATTCAAAACTTACACTAGCATGCATCTTTTTCATTTTTCTACATGCATCATGCATGTGTTCAGAAACTTTAAATAATTCATCATAAGTTAAGTCACATACCTCTTCTTGATCTGATTGATCAACATTATCTGCCATCAAGCAAATGTTGGTGACTTCTTCTTCTTTTTCAGTCTCAGATGAATCTGAAGCTGAGTCCGCCCAGAAAGCTCTTTGAAACTTCTTCTTGCTCTTCTTTACCATTGGTTTTTCATCTACCTTCTCCTTGCTAGAAGTGGCTTTGAGTTTTGGATAATCAGTCTTGATATGACCTGGTTTCCTGCATTCATAACAAATCACTTCATTAGAAACCTTGTCATTTCTGTTATACTTACCTCTATTCCATTGTTGGTGTCTCTTCTGCTTCCACTTTAAAAAGCTTCTGAATTGTCTAGTCATCAATGCAATATCGTCTTCATCCTCAGGTTGTGAGTGTTCACTCTCTGACTCTTCCACTTTCAGTGACATATTCTTCTCCTTTCGTGGTTCACCTGCATCACTCTTTCTTTGACTTACTCCTTGCTCATAAGCAATGAGTGAAGCAAGAAGATTGTCAATAGAATAAATGTTTAGATCTTTAGATTCTGTAATTGTAGTAATTTTAGCATCATAAGCAGTAGGTAAACAACGAAGAATCTTATTGACCATTTCAGCTTTAGTTAATTCCCTACCAAGTGCATGCAAAGAAGTGATAATTTGTGTGAATCTTATGTACATGTCTGAAATAGATTCATTAGGTTTCATGCGAAACAATTCATAGTCATGTAACAAGATATTGAGTCTTGATTGCTTAACCTCATTTGTCCCTTCATAAGTTATACAAAGTCTATCCCATATGTCCTTTCCACTTTTACAAGTGGAAACCCGTATGTAGTCTTCAGATTTTAAAGCACAAAAGAAGCTATTTAAATATTTGGCATTTAGTTGTGCTAAGTAACGTTCTTCTATAGTCCAATCTGCAAAAGGTATTTCTACCCCAACTCCATCAACTAATCTAGTTGGTTTTGTGTAACCTTCCTCGACTAGGATCCACATACGATAATCAAGTGACTGTAAGAAAGTAGACATGCGTGTTTTCCAAAAATCAAAAGGTATATTGTCAAACAGTGGAGGTCTAGTTATAGAGTAACCTTCAGGTGTATTTTGGTTTCCGAATGTAGCCATCTACGTTAATCAAAAAGTAGTTTAAACTTATGATTTTGAAACAGATCTCTGATACCACTTGTTGAATCTAGTAATTAGGTTGTTAAGCCTAAGTTAATATCCCAAGGCTATCAAGAGGGGGGGTGAATTGGTAGTTTTAAAAAATTTTAATCCCTCTTTAAATTTAAGTTGAACTGAAATGAAAATTTTTCTTTTAATGTTTTTCTAGAAAATGTTTTTCAACCACAAAGTTGTTAAAAATTAAAATAAAATGAGGAAACATAAAAACTGTAAAGTAAATGACACCAGATTTATAGTGGTTCCGTCTATAACCAGACCTACATCCACTCCCCAGAGGCACCCTCTGAGTATTGCACTAATACCAATAGTGACTCTCCTTTTGCACCCACAGCAAGGCGAAGAAGCCTTTACAACACACTCTTTTCACCACTACCCGGTGCGGCAGAGAACCGTCATCCTTTTACACAATCCCCAGTGTTGGCAGAGAACCGTCCGTCCTTTCACACTCTCCTAGTGTGGGCAGAGAACCCTTCCATCCTTTCACACTCTCTTAGTGTGAGCAGAGAACCCTTCCGTCCTTTCACACTCTCCTAGTGTGGGCAGAGAACCCTACAGCTGTTCACATTCTCCAAGTGTAGGAAGCGACCCTTTCAGCTATTCACACTCTCCAAGTGTCGGCAGCGAACCGGATCTCCTTGACAGATCTTCTCACAAAAAATCTAGAAGGAAGAAAGAAAAGAGTGAAGTAATCTCAATTCACAAGTAGAGATTCTTACCTTTGAACTCCAAGTGAAGCCTTCACGCTCCAGTGGTACGAATCCTCCTTTGAATGCACTCTCACACTCTCTCCTTAGCTATTCTCTCAAGAGGCATGAAGATCAATTGACAAAAAGACTGGGTGGCAGTCTAATTTGGACTATTTATACAAAAGACCAGAAAAACCGTCTAAAAACTACAAGTTTTTAATTCTATACGCAGTGGATCATCCCGTACGATCGTGGATCGTCCTGGACAATTTTACTTAAACAATTTAAAACGACCCTATTTGAATATGTGTACGAAATGTCTTCGTACAGCTGATCGTCCCGTACGAACTAAGTTCATCCGGTATGAACGGTTATTACTTGGTCGTTCAAGAAAACTGCTAAAAACCGTTCTAAGTCGGTTAATCGACTGGACAAAAATTGGTTCATCTGGACGAAATTTTTATAGTGACCAGATCGTCCTTTATGATAATTAATTTCATCTGGATGAAAATTTTACAGAGAGCAACTAGTTTTCTGACGATAATTAATTTCGTCTAGACAAAAATTTTATAGAGACCATATCATCCTTAAGGATAATTAATTTCGTCTGTACGAAAGTTTTACAGAGAGCAACTCGTTTTCTAACGATAATTAATTTCGTCTGGACGAAAATTTTACAGAAACCAGATCGTCTTGGACGATAATTAAATTCGTCCCGGACGAATAGGACTTAGAAAATTTTTTAAGCCAGTTCCTATTCGTACCATGTGCTCAATAGGAGATAACTGTCTGATCGTCCCGTACGAATGGATATCGTCCAATACGATCAGTATAAAAATTTTTATGATCTCCTTATGTGTGTGTGTATGTTTTTATTCACTCAATTACAATCACTCCCTTTCAATTTAATTTCAAAGAAGTGCAAAATTCAAATTTCACAAAGTATCTCATTCTGAATTTGATTTGAAGTCTTCATAGTCTGGAGTTCATTTTTCCTGAAATGTTAGTATACACAAGAGCAAATACAAATCTTTTAAAATTATTAGGAGATAACTACACATTAGAATAATAATGTTTAGAATCATCAAAACTATAAAAGTTGCAAAAATATAAAGCATGCAAATAGCAACTATTTTAACATTTGATACTTTCAATACATTAAGAACTAGGCTAGGAGTTATTTATTTAAATGCTTAGATAAAAATGTTTTTCTACAAAATTGATATTTTAGTTTTGTATTTGTGTTCATTGTATTTTTGTTTTGTTTTGTTTTGTTGTTTTTTGTTTATTTTTTGTGTGTATTTAAGTGTGACTTGTATATTTTTATTCGTTTTTGTTTTGTGAGTGAAAATGAAAATTTGTGGTCATCATCGTCCGGGACAAAATTTTTTTGTACGGGACGATATGTGTAAAATGACAAACTACGTGATTTCGAACCCGTCTTAAGAGCAGTTTTTAATGTAGTTCATCTGTACGATCATCACGATCGTCCAGAACAAAATATTTTTCAAACGACGGGACGATTGAATGCAGCAGTTGAATGGATAAGACAGTTTTTATTATGAACTTCGTCCGTACGAACCTTTGGTTCGTCCAGACGAACATATGTCGATTCATTGCGGGGGAAGATTTTCAATTGCCATTAAAATGAGTTAAATTTTTGATCTTCCGTACGAACACGTGTTCATCTGTACGATCATCTTGGTCAAAAGCCTGTACGAAAGGATGCTTCAAAAATTGTGTGTTTACGAAGAGTCATTATTTTTAAACTCATTTGTTCGTCCATACAAAATATTTTCGTACGGAACGAATCAAATTCGTACGGGACGAACGAAAATTTTGTCTGGTACGAACAATCGTTCTTCTTTAAATTAACGGCAATTTTTACTGAACAGTCACTTTCACACATCTCTTTCAAAACTTTCCACTTTTCAAATCTCCCAATAGCAAGTTCTAGCAAGCGCTAAAAGACCTTGGCTAAGGGTCCTCCAAGAAATACATCTGAAAACTTCCGTTCTAGAGCCAATGAAGAATCATTTGCTAGGTTTGTGTCTGCAAAAATCACCCCATCTAGAGTTCTCTTACAGAATCAATTGACTTTTAAGGTAATGCACTTATTTACCTCCACTCAATTTGGTTTGATCCTCACTGTAGTTCACTTCTATAATAGAGAAACCTTTCATTATTTCTTGGCAAACATGTCATTCAACTCCGACCATTCTGTCATCAGTTCTTTTGTTTTCAAAAAGAAAGTTGAAATCACCAAGGATGACTTTGGTATTTTTCTAAACTTAAGGACTAAAGGCTTAAGAGCACACATTTTAACCAACTCAAGTTTTGATTGGACTGAAGTTAATCGTGTGATTAGAGATAGGAGAATTAAGGATCATTTGCCTAAAATTTCAACCTTAGTGCGTGATGCCCGTATCATCCAGCATGTATTAAGAACTTCCATTATACCTAAAGCTGGTGATAGAGTCAACATCACTCCTCTTCTTTCTACTGTTTCCTACTTGATTATTACTAGACAACCTATAGATGAGGCCCAACTCCTAATTGACTACATTTATGGCCTCTCTGAAATTGATCATGTTGATCATAAAAGAAAGAAGAACATAGCCTTAGGACATCTGATTGCTTATATTTTGAAAAAGAAGTATAATTTAATTCATCCTGAACAAGATTTTGAAGAACCTCTCTACTACAACGACGCATCCTTTAGGGCTATCTTCAATAAGGATGAGCCCAGCCGAACTCATGTAGTTCTGAGTGAAACAGAAGAAGAAGCTGGACCTTCACATGCTATTGAACCAAATTATCAGGATTTGGTTCAAAGATTTAAAAATTTAGAGGCTCATTTTGATCAAAGGTTTGATCAGATTGAAACTCACTTGCAACAACAAGATTTTCAGCACAATCTGGATATGGGAATTATGCATGAACAAATAAATGTCATTAATTACAACATGTTCACAATCAGTAGTTACTTAAACTTCTTTTGTGCAGCACCACCTCCTCCTTCAGATCAGGGTCTATCATAATGATTTATTTAGTGTTTGTTCAGTGTTTGTTCAGTGTTTGTTCTGTGTTTTATTATAGTTCATGTGTTAGTGATTTTCTTTAGTTTGTTGTTTTGTTCTTGTCTTAGTTGTGTTACTATTGATATCTTAGACTTCAAATTGTAATAGCCTTATCCGATATCAGTGTATGTTTTCAATGTTTTGTTGATTAATGTTTTAGAAATGTGTGTTTGACTTTATGACATTCCTTTTTTTTTATCTTAATAGTGCTTTATTTAATTTGTAAATTAAAATTAATTTCATTAGAAAATATAATTTTTCTAAATTTAAGAGATGCTTATAACTTGATATTATTAGAATTTTCAATTCCATGTCTCTTATTTAGGCTACATTATCTTTAATATTATTATTGCAATTTAGATGTTTTCTTATTTTGTATTTCTCTTTTCAATTAGTATTTATGCGCTTAGAAAAATTTGAAAATTTAGATTATTGATTTTGGAAAGAATTCATTTACTCTTGAAAATTGTACAAATGTACAAAAATCAAAAGGAATGTGCAAAACATTTGCAATGATAAAAAGAGGTACAAAATAAGTCCAAAGTAAAAGATGCACAAAAAATGTGCCATTAAAAAAATTGAAAAAGATGCACAAAATGTGCCATAAAAATTGAAAAAGATGCGCAAAGCGCCACATGTGGTATTTATTTCTTTACGTACTCTTTTAATCTCTTAATTCAAATTGTTCTAATATTCATTTATAATTTATATTGAAATTTGAAATATAAAATTTTTTATTCATCCTTAGTGCAATGATTTTCTTTATATTCATGTCTAAATTGACACATGCCTTTGACAAATTCATTTTATTCTCTATGTTATATCACTTCTTAAATTATATGAAATCTTATGTTTTTCTAATGTTTTGATTTTATTTGCATACCTTATTTCAATCACTTTCAAGATTAAAATATTAAATGAATTTCATACTTCTGCTTACATTTCTAACATTATTTTCTTCTTCACTTTTTGATGTTGTCAAAAAGGGGGAGAAATTATTTGTTGCATATGTTTTCGTGTTGCGTATGTTTTCGTAGTGTTTAATTTTCATATGTTTATTTTCGTAGTATTTGATTGTTTTCTTTGTTTTATCTTTTGTGTTGTATAAAATTTTTTTAAAAACATAATTTTTTTTAAGTAATTCAAATGCCTCATTTTCATGAGTTCATCAATTCAGGCGGAGTTTAGGAGATTCTTAGAACTTGAAATCCTACAAACAATAATTGTTTTGTTATCATCAAAAAGGGAGAGATTATAGAGAGAGTTGCTATTTACATGTTTTACATTCTTGCAACTTGTATTATTTTGATGATTTCAAATATTATTGTTTTATATATCTCCTAACACTTTTTGGAAGATTTGTTTTTTGCTCTAGTATGTACTAACATTTCAGGAAAATTAACTCAAAGTGATGAAAACTTCAAATTATTCATTTGTAAATTACAAGTTTTTGAAATTAGAGGGAGTGATTGTAATTGAGTGAAAAATTACAACACACACCCTTGGGGAACACTTTTTATAAACTGATCGTATGGGACGAACCTGGTTCGTACGGGACTATCATGTCAATTAACCCCTCGAAAGAGAAATGGATCGAACAGGCAAGTAGAAAACTTTCGAAGTCCTAATCATCCAGGATGAATTTAATATTCATCCCAGGAAGAACGTCTCTAGATTCTCACCTTGCACTGTTCATCCAGATGAAAATTATGGTTCATACCAGGACGAAGCTCTCTATATGAGATCGTACATGACGAAATTAATTTTCGTCCCTGGACGAAACTCTCTGTAAGCGATCGTACAGGACGAAATTAATTTTCATCCCTGGACAAAACACTCTGTATAAAATCGACCGAGGATGAAACCTGTTCGTCCCAGGACGAAACCTGTTCGTCCCAGGACGAACTAAACAGACTTACGTCAGTTGGTTACGTCTTGTAGAATTTTGGGAACCGACCTATGTAATAACCGTTTCGTACCATACGATGAGAGAGTGAGAGAGAGAAGTCAAAGAAAAATTTCTATCACTGGATCTTGAAGTCTTTGCATTGTGTTCAAAGGTAAGATTTCCAACTTGTGATTTAAGATTACTTCACTCTTTTTCTTTCTTCCTTCTACATTTCTTGGGAAGAGATCTGTGAAGGAGATCCGGTTCTCTGCCAACACTTGGAGAGTGAGAAAAGATGAAGGATTCTCTGCGTACACTTGGATAGTGTGAAAGGACAAAGGGTTCTCTGCCCACACTAGGAGAGTGTGAAAGGACGAAGGGTTCTTTGCCCACACTAGGAGAGTGTGAAAGGACGAAGGGTTCTCTGCCCACACTTGGAGAGTGTGAAAAGACGAAGGCTTCTCTACCGACACTTGGAGAGTATGAAAAGACGAAGGGTTCTCTGCCCACACTAGGAGAGTGTGAAAGGATAAAGGGTTCTCTGCCCACACTAGGAGAGTGTGAAAAGACGAAGGGTTCTCTGCCCACACTAGCAGAGTGTAAAAGGACGACGGTTCTCTGCCAACACAAGGAAAAGTGTAAAAGGACGACGGTTCTCTGCCCCACCGGGTAGTGGTGAAAAGAGTGTTTGTAAAGGCTTCTCTGCCTTGCTGTTGGTGCAAAAGGAGAGTCACTTTTGGTATTAGTGCAATACTCAGAGGGTGCCTCTAGGGAGTGGATGTAGGTCTGGTTTAGACCGAACCACTATAAATCGTGTGTCTTTTTAATTTACTGTTTTTTATTTTCTGCTTTTAATTTTGTGTTTTAAAAATTTGTGGTTGAAAAACATTTTATAAAAAAATTCATTAAAGTTTAATTTCGGTTAAATTTATTAAAAGAGGGAAAAAATTTTAACTACAAATTCACCCCCCCCCTCTTGGTAGCCTTGGGACATTAACTTAGGTTTAACAACCAATTCACTAGACTCAACAACTAAGAGAGAGATGAATTGGTATTTTAAAAAATCTTTCATAATCAAAAAGCACAAACCAAGATTTACTACCAAGAAAATCAAAGTGTGGAAATTAAATGCGGAAATAAAAAAAAAAACACACCATATTTATAGTGGTTCGGTCAAACCTTGACCGACGTCCACTCCTCGGAGACACCCTCCGAGTATTGCACTAAACTCAGTGTCTCTCTTTTAGCCCCTAGAGCTAGGCGGAGAAGCCCTTACAAAACCACCTCCATCTTCCACGGTGCGGCAGAGTAGCCGGGTCCTTTGACACCAAAGAGATCTTCTTCTTTCCAGAACTTCCCTCAAGATAAGCCTTGAATCTGATGGTACTAAGGTGCAAGCTCGCTGAAGCAATCATGTGGAATCCCCCTCCACACTCCCTTGAAACCCCCTCCAAGGATCTTCTCCCTCTCTAAAACTACACATTTCCTCTTTCCCTTTCAAGATCTTTCTTCATGTTCCCTCCAAAAGAATGAAGCTATAATGGCTTCCAAAGAAACTTACTAAGTTCCTTGTCAATGCTTAAGTAGAAGAGCTCAAAATAAGCTCATTAATTGCAACTTGCCGACTTTATCGTCCTGGCCGATCAGTGCAAATTATGTCAAATCGACCAGAATGATTTGGGAATAAAAAAAATTATTCATATCATCCAGGATGATAATATATCATCCTGGCCGATCAGTACAAATCATAGAATATTGTCCTCAACATCGCCCTGAATAAGAGTTATCTGATTTCCAATCGTCCTGTGGATCATCCCGACCAATCCTGCGATCATTCAGGATGATGTGATCATGTAATAAAATCTTAATTACTTTTCTTAAAAACCAGATTAATTTAGGAAAATTTGTGCTAGATAGGTCAGGCCGATGCCACGAACGATGCCCAAGACAATGTCCAAAAATAAGTAATTTTTAAATTAATCTGGTAGCTGATTCTTTCTGATTTGAGCCTATCATCCTGCTCGATACAAAATCGTCCAGGATGATGTGCTTAATGATGGCTGTCTTAATAAGGATGCCCTAATTAGGATTTCTATTTTTGAACCGATCGTCCAGGCCTATATAAATATCATCCCAGATGATGTTATCAAAAATAGTAAACTCTAAGAACTAGTTAGAAATTATTCCAAAGTGTGTGTGTACAAGGTTACTTAGCATCAGGAGCCACACCAATTACAATAAACTCAAGAAAGGGATAAGGTACAAACTGACTTTGACATAGTCTACCCAATATTGAGCTAGTTTTAATTACATTCTGATCTTGTGGACCTAAAATGTTAGTAGGCAAGGCAGTCGTAGTGAAACAAGCGTGTTTGCTATCATCAAAATCATAATCCAAGAATTCATATTTGCAACACAGTATAGGCCAAAGGCTATGGCGTTAAATATGGGATTTAGCATTTATGAAAGGCTTAATTCCTTGAGTTGACCATATTGACTAGTCAAAGGGTCAAAGGAAGTTGAGGTGGTAGGAAAGGGGAGTGGGAGCTACTGGTGGAGTGATCCCAAAGGCTTTGGAGTATGGAGTTGGGATTAAAAGAGGAATTTGACCATGCAAGCCCATTTAAATGGTTTCTTTGACCATTTGACTAGTCTCCATGCCATGTGGCTACTGAGGTGGCATGGAGGGGACTTTTCAGCTATTGGAGTGATAAGTTGGAGAGGGTTTGATGCTAATGAGTTAGGCTTGAAAACATGGGAGTGAGTTTAAGCAAGTTTGACCAATTCATGAAGCATTGACTTGGTCAACTTGACCATGGTTTGACCCATGGTAGGTTTGGATGTTTTCAAGACATCCAATTAGGAGGATTTAAATATTTGAAAGCATTGATTTGATTGAATGGGTTGGACTAACCCATTAAAATTCTTTAAGGGTAATGGGTCAAACTAGGTTGACTTGGTCAACAAGGTTGACGTAATACCTAATTTTGGATCCAAAGGATTTATTTGGATATTTGGAGTCAAATGGGTGTGGTCTCAAGTTTTAGAAAGGTCATTTGGGTCAAATGACTTATTTGGGCCTTAATGGGTCATTGGATCAACCTAGGTTTGACTTGGCCAAGCAGGTTGACTTAGAGGCTATGTCTAGGATCAAAAATTTTGAAATGAAAATTTGAATGTGTTGGGAGTGGTCCCGAAGCATGGGGAGGTCATTTCAATCAAAATGATTGGACCTTTAGGTCAACCTAGTTTGACATGATCAACCAAATTGACCCAGAGTCTGGGATTGGGTGTAACAGGTCCCAAGTGAAGTTTAAAACTGATTAGAAAATTTTTCAAAAGTTGATGGGGTTGAACAATATTGAATTTTGGTCAAAAGTTCCAAAAAAAAATCCTTAAAGGACAACCAGGTCATTTTGACCTCTAGTCAATTTTGGGTTAAAATAAGTCCAAAAAAATGTAGATTAATATTTAACATATCTATATCAAAGGTCTAGAAGTTCTCAAAGGGTTTGGAAGAGGCTCCATGATCAAATTCCACTAGGTGATAGGTTCAGTGGCACATACCATAAATATTTGAAGGTTTTGCAGCCTTTGGAAATGTATTTAGTTTCTAGGGTTAGAAGCATCAGATTGAGCTCAAATTTGGAGGGCTGACCCCAGAGACATATCTTGTCCATATGAAATTGTTAGACTCTAAATCAAGGGTTAGTTGATTGGGTTCTGATGTGTTTAAAAAACAATGTGAAAGGCTTTTAGGACCTAAGGCGTTAGCCTTGGATTTTGGTCTGGATTTTCTTAATTTGAACTAGATTTTAAGTTTGAATGATTAGAATTGAATTCTCAAAAACATTTGTAATCATTTTAGTGATAAAAATTAGTTTGAAAGGACTAAATCCATATTAGGGATAGGATCAAGGTTTTAAGTCTAAATTTAATTGGAGTTTGAATTGGATTAAAATCTAGATTTAGTTAAAGTTAGGATTGATTTGAAGCCTGGATTGATCTAAGATATAAATTGATCCTAGGGCCTAGAGTCTAGGAGAGATCCCAGTGAACACATACAAAAGTGAGGTCAATAATATCCATTAGATTTTTTGAAACTTTCTTTTAGCTTTATAAATAGCCTCGTTGGGGATTATTTAATTGATATATGATGAAAATCTACACTTGAATGTTGGCCCCTTTCTTCTTTATTTAATTTCTCTTTCTTCATTTTGTGTAGTAAAATATACTCTCTTATCCCAGTCATCTTTGATCTCTCCCTCATATACAACCTCTCACTCTCAGACATCTTAATTATTAATAGCATACATATAACTTTACCCATTATTATATGTAATAGATTTATCCTAGTCATTAATTACACATGTGTTGACCTCATTTTTGTATGAGGTCACTTAGACCAATCCTGACCCTAAATCAATCTGATTTCCAAATCAATTCAAACTCTAGGATCCTCCTAGAATCCTGACCCTAGGATCTATTCTAGATCCTAGGATTCTTCTAGACTTCAGACCTTAAGATCTACTCTAGATCTTAAGACCCTTCTAGAAGTCAGACTTTAGGATCTACCTAGCTCATAAATCAATCCAGACATCTAATCAATCAAATAAAAAATTCAACCCATTTTAATCAAATCAAACTCTTCAAAGCCCTCAAATCTATCTCAAATATGATTTAAATCTTTTTGGAGTCAAATCACCTTGAGTCTTGACTTACTCAAACCCAAGGTCATTGTCAAATCATATATTCCACATACCCTTATATCTAATTTGTTTCAAGAGACTCCAAAGATATCCCATTCAATGCTTTGATCCTTCTTTGATTTAATATGAATCAAATTTAAGCTAAATTGACTAAGTCAACATATTAAGACTTAGCCAAAATAGCTTAAATCCATTCTCATGCATTCAAGCTCCAATTTGCAAGCATCAAATCTTTCCAAACTCAATCCATCAGCTCAAGACATCTCTTCAAGCCAACTCAACAGTCAACTTGACTGTTTGACTAGTCAAACAGTCAAATTGAGTTTTCAAATGGGTCAAAGATAGTAAAATCTTTCCCTAGAGCTAATCCCCTCTAATCCAATTAACTCTAGCAGCTCTAATCCTATTCTAGAAGCTTCTTAGGACTTATCACAGCCTTTAGATCATAATCAAATGGCTTGAATCAAACCCTTGAGCTCATGTGAGACAAAATGGACTTTCCACCTAGGATGTCCTTGCACCCGTCCTTGCCTTCTGCTCCCAACTACTCTCAGGGACACATGGCAATATCTAGAAGCTCCCCAACTCAATCGTGGCCGTCCACATGAGCCTAGAGCTTTTGAATAGGGGAAAATACCCTAATTGAGCTATCATTCTCCATCTAGCCTTCTCTCACTACTCAATACCTCTCCAGGCTAGAACTAATTTTGTTTTAGCTCTTGGAGGTTCCCGCTACATCCCCCAAGTCAAAACCCGATGATTGGAGGCTGTCGGCGATTGGATTCTAACGAGCTCAAGCAAATCACCGTCCAAGTTGATTTTCCCTTGATCCAGGCGTTATCAGCTCAAGGTTTCTTCAACAAATAGGAGTGTGGACAGCCTACAAATGCAACATGCCATTATGCGGTTTAAACCGTCCACTGTCAAGGTAAAAAAACTCAAACCCTAGGTCTAAGTACACTAGATTAAATAAGTTTTTCTACAATATGTCTTGAGCTAGGAAATCAAATCCCCAGAATTTATGTTCATTCAAGCAATCTAGCTTTAAAATTTTATTTAATTTGATCGATTCGTTTGAGAGAAAACTCAAAATATTGAGCTTAGGGCGACGTAACCTGCTCCAGGTGCATGTCATCTGGACCGTTTATCGCGTGATCAACGGTTCAGATTTAGCCATTTTGTCGCCTTTTTGAGCCGTGTATCCGTTTCATTGGTCAGGCTTTCGTCTGGCACAATCTCAACCGCCCATTTGAAACGGCAGGATAGGCCCATCGTCGTTTGATCTCTCTTAACAGAGATCAAACGGTGGGATTTGATGTCAGCCGTCGGATCGAAAGCGCTGAGGATCGAACGGCGGGTATATGCCGCTGAGCTGGTTAAGTGGATGGGGCCCGCTTGACCGCCGCCTTCCACCTGGCTTAATAATGCGCTGCCACGTGTAAATTCAGGATTAAGGCTTTATTTTAATTATATTTAATTGCAGAATTTTTAAAAAATTATAATAAATAAAATATAAGTCCAAAAAATCCATATAATATACCAAACTGCTCAAAATTTCAATGCCTTTAATTTAAAAATAAATTCCTTTATAATATCTTATATATTGTAAGTAATTTTAAATTTTAATTAAATGGTTATTTTGATTAATATTTAATCAAAATAAATCTATTTTTTAATTATTTTAATATATTTTAAACTTTCATAGAACTTTTCTAAAATTATTTGAGTTAATTTTGATATTATTTTGATGATTATCTATATTTTATATATAATTTTAAAATCAAATCATTTTAAAATTATATGCATACTTAAATTCTTTTAAAGCACTTTGAATCCAACTAGAAATTTTAATCATAGATTGGATTTGATTGAATTGATTTAATGGGGATTAACTAATGTGTAATTAACTTGTTAATTACTCATTATTTGGGCTTTATTTCCAAACATTCAAAGTGTAATTTGATTTTGTATAGGTTACACACACGTGCACCTAGTCTAAGGCTCTCTTAGATTTAGTAATTGATTTTGTTAATGCATGCTATTCATATGTTAAGTTAAGGGTTAGAGAAACCTTGATTCAAACCTATCAAACTTAGCGACATTAAGGACAACAATTAAGGACCTTTGTGTAGAGAACTTAGGAAAATTCTAATAATTAGGATACACCTCCTATTGAGTTGAAATTTGAACCACTTAAACCTAGTGACATGTCCAACCTTAAGAAAATTTTTCACTGGCTTTGAAATTCATTAAGCCTCTTAATTAACCTAGTAAAGCTTAAACCCTTAATTAAGCTTCAAAACTTCTAAAAATTCCAATAAATCATATTTAAATCCAAAAATTAGGTATAACCCCTCTAACTAACCAAAATGGAATCCTTAACATTTAAAAATTAAAACAAATTTAATTTGATAGCAAATTAAACCTTAATTTAATTTTATGTAAAAATAAACATTTTAATTAAAATAATTAATTAATAAAAATTTAAAATTCCAAAAATTTCCCAAACACTTGGGAATCTCCCCTTAGGTCATTCCTGACCTTTGGAGCTGATTTCAAGGAGTTGGGATTTCATTTGGAGCAAAATCATAAAAAGGACCTTAAAAAACATTCATAAAACTCAAAATCATTCTAAAACTCCAGAAATATTAGTTTAATATTTAAAATACTCAATAAACCTTTTAAAACACAACAACCATCCTAAAGATGAAGTTTATTGGCTGGACTACTCCGGGCTGCGGGGCTAAGTGTCCTAAGGAGGCTGGTTCCTCGAGCCTGGTGGCACAACGTCACGAATGGATTCTAAGGGGTGTTAAACCTTAAAATAGATTAATCATTAATTATTTAACCTTTTAAAATTTCTAATTCAATTACATTAATTTGGTTTATCGGTTGGACTACTCAGGGCTGCGGGGCTAAGTGTCCTAAGGAGGCTGGTTCCTCGAGCCTTGTGGCACAACGCCACGAATCAATTAATGACAAACTTAAATTAATCAAATCTTAAAATCAGCAATCAAACACTGTTTAATAAAATATATTAACTTTCAAGCTTTAATCAAATCAAAATACTTAATTATATCGAATACCACTGGGTAACTGGGCCTACGAGGCTATTTGCTTAGCCCAAGGAAGGTGAAATAAACTTCACGGCCTCAGTGTGAACAAAGGTGGTTTTCAACAAATATTTAATAATTAATTTTAAAAGATTCAAAATATTAATATTTAAACTCTAATTAAATTCCCTTAAACCTTTCAACCAATCGAACCTTAAATAACTTTAACTAATAATCCTATTTAGGACATATCAAAACCACACGACCTACCCCACACATTTTAGATGGTTTGCTAGGATCACTGACTCTAGTTTTAGGATAGGCCGGTGTTTTACTTTCTACAGTTGTGTGCCGTGTTTTTTGAGCTTTCACTGCATGCTGTTTGCTAATATAGAATTGATGTGTTTATTTACTTACTTCCTACACTCTGTGATTGATTGTGCGTTAGATTTACCCCTAGGTTAGGGACGAATTATACTTGTGCAATCTTATGCAAGTGGCCATGCTCATACAAGGAGCTGAAATTAAAGTGGGCAATTAATAAAAAAAAATCATATACTCTTTGCACAGGTACTTCAAAAGACGCTAAAGACCCCCTTTAAACAAAAAGAGCATGGCCAAGTGTGGCTAAAAAAAATGCATTTCAATTTTCATATTATAACTGCTTGGGATTGTATACACAAATGTTGATTATTAGGATAACCTTGAAGGGTCGAGTCTAGACTTTTTTATTTAAATTAATGTAAATTTGATAAGGTTGTAAATTCTTTAAAATGATTTGAGATTGAGATATGAATATTAAATTTGAATTCCAAAGAGGTGAAGACATCCCTAAAGGGGAGAGTCTTCTTCCATTTGGAAGTCAAATTAGGATACTTTTCAAATATCTAAAGAGGAAAGATAACACCCCGATCAAGGGGGAATTTCTTTTAATTTGGATATCCGGAACCGACGAATCAAGATGTCCATGAGAAGACGAAGAAATGGACAACGAGAAGAATCCCAAATCGCAAAGTCATTTGATTTAGGATTAGAAATCCGGGTTGTAGTTAGAGGTGCCCAGCCACTTTAATTTCTTGCAATTTTTGAGATGTAATAATTAGTGGCACTTGCCATATGGACATTCAATTTTATATATTTAATTTAATTGATTGTGCATTAGAACTCCTGTTTTTCTAGTCTTTTTACTTGCATGCCGCATTTGGTTTGACCTAGAATTCGAATTTAGGCTCTTAGGGATTTGTCAAAAATTCTTCTACTTTAATTAAATAGAATTTTTAGGATAAGATAGAAACTCTAAACGGTCCTAAGAAGTAAGCTCGGACTCGCCGAGGGTTTTTCATGCATTCATATTGTACTTTCTCAAACTTTTTAGGCATCTCCCGCCTGCGGGTTATGGCAGACTACCTGGCCTATGAGGGTGCCGATATTTCAAGGGGATGTTATGCAATCTCTAGGTAAAAACCTATTTTCTAAGCCAAAATTTTTAAACTGCTACATATTAATTTTGCATTCAATCGAGTCGATTAGCATGCATCACATTAGTAACAAATTGAAAGGAGTCTAATATTTAATTGCATTTATTTAGACATCAAACCCAACATAAGTCTAAGGGGCCAATTAGGATTTGCTCTAGATGTCGGTCCCGTTCTCAAATATCTTTCTTAAATAACGTCCATACCACTCAACATTAAAAGACCTAACTCATATTTTAAAATCGTTTAGGTGGTTTAGCTGGCTCCCCAATCCTGGCCGGGGTAAGACCAGATTCACATTGCACTAGTTAGGTTCAGGGTACTAATTTTAAGTGCGCAATTTAGACTTAGGTTCAGAGGCTAGCTCGGGCTATAATACCTCACCCTCCGGAAATTAAATCCCAACTTTCTAATAAAATTGATCATTAATTAAAAGATCTTTCAATCAAATTCAAGCCCAACATTTAGGATAGACTGGAGTGTTTTCTGAATTATTTCAAAATCTCAAAACACTCTCTACCCCTCTTCCTTTGGCTCTGAAAATAACTGCTCAAACTTGAACCAATCCCACTTGAAATTCCTACCCTTTTCTTCCTTTGATATCAAACTTTGAAAATCTAAATAAAATTCCTACCGCTATTTTAATCGAGAGTTTTCGTAGGAATTTCTGATTTCCTACGATGTAATTAACTACGAGGGCTTGCGCTCGTAGGAGATTTAGAAACCCAGAATTGATTTTCAAAATCAACTTTTTTAAAACCTCAATTAATTCTCTTTGTGAAAATCAAATACAACGATCATTATTGTCATTTTTGAACGAACGATGATAATTGATACATTCTTTCTTCGGATAGATATATCAATTATTATTGTAGTTTTGATTATGAGATTAATGATCTTCTATCCAAATTATCATAGTCAGACAATCAATTGAACTTCATTATGATCTTTCGAGATCATATGTTGTTTCTTTTTGAGCCTGACTATAATAATTCAGATAAGATTAGAATTTCAAAATTTGAACCCGTTAGGGAACGATACGTTCATCTTTCGAGGTGATATATTGTTCATAATGACGTGTTTAATTTCTAAATTCAAAATTAAATATTCCCAAAGATAATTAAATATTTTTCAAAAAATTATATATAAATATATTTTTTTCAATCAAACAACATGTATAGTTTCTTTTCTCTTATATTGTCTATAAATACCTCAATGTAGATTTTTGTTGGGATATTGAATACAAGCAAATCTTCCTCTCACTTTCTCTGTTTTATTTCCCACCATACCATTCTTCATGGTATTAGAGTGGGTCGAGCCCTATAAGTTCCTATTCTTATTTCTTTTCCTTTTCCCGCCATGACACACTCATCATTGTCATAGATAACAAATTAACAAGTTGTATCGTTCAATGATTAATGCAATATTCTAGCATCCCTTAAATTTATTATGTCCAACATCGGGATCATCGTTTCGACTCAACTTTCTTAAGAGAATTATCTAGTCTGGAAATCCTAGATTATTAAGCTTATTAGTGCTAATGGTTTTGCTACATTTCTTCTTCCATCAGCTTCTCCACCATCTCATATTTGTCCACTTAAATATAATGACTGGATCCTCATTGATCAAAATCTAGCAGAAGTTATATATTCGACTCTATCTCTAGCTATTCTCTTGTATGTGATACATCCTGATTCATGTTTAACCATTTGGACAATAATCAAGCACAAACTTCAATCATTCAATCGATTAAGAGTTATAAAACTAAAAAATGAGCATCACAACATTCAATTGAAGAAATTCACAATGCCCAATATCTTACGATTATAAAGACCATCGTTGATAATATAACAACAACGATATCACAGGTTGATCAAGAAGATATCATATTGTATATCTTAAATGGCCTTCCATCCTCATATATAGACTTTAGGACATCCATCTGAACAAAGATTCATCAAATAAGTCTCAATGACTTGTACTCTCTTCTCATAAGTAAAGAGATCAATATACAAGCTGAATCGATCAAGCATGTATGGTTTACAAATTTTGTAATAAAAGACACCCTTAAGTTAAGCATGTGTGGTAGATCTACTCCTCAATCAACAAAAATAGCTTCATTTATTATTATCACTTGTCAATTTTGTAATAAAAGACACCATTGAGCACACAATTGTCAGCATAGGCTTAACTTAAGCTTTAATCTTCCAGAAATGAAACTACCTAATTCATCATCATCACGGGCTATGGTAATACCCAATGAGCATCAATCCTAACTAGTATTTGGATTTAGGAGCCTCTACTCATCTTACACATTCGATTGATAACCTTTCTCAAGTAACGACATACAATGTTAATGATGACATTACCATCGGTGATAGTTGATCTCTGCCAATTGATCATTCCAGTAATGGTATCACGCCTACTCCATACCGTAAGCTTCACTTATCACCACTTTTTCACATTCAAAATCTTCCACACAATCTTTTTATCTATTTCTAATCTAACTGAAGACAACAACGTCTATGTATGTTTTGATGCTTCCGTGTTTGTCATCAAGGATTTAACAACAAACCAGCCTTTTTTATTGGGTCCAAGTCATAAAGGACTCTATCCCATCCGATGAAATGTTCTTCCTATTTGTCAAAGTGCATTAGCTACTACTTGTCAAGCATCATTCATCTGGCATCAATGACTTGGTCATCCTATCCCACACATTCTCAACATTGTCTCCAACAATAATAAACTACATCATATAGATATTACTAGAATTACATGTTCAAATTGTAAGTCTCAGAAGGCCATAAATCTTCATTTTCTCTGTCTACTTCTAGATCATCTCATCCTTTAGCTATTATTATCTCTGATGTTTTGGGGTCCATCCCCTGTAACTTACCATCAAGGATTCAAGTTTTATGTGGTTTTCATAGATGATTTTTCACATTTCACTTGGGTCTTTCCTATGCAATAAAAATCTAAAGTTTGTTCCATCTTTACCAAGTTTAAATACCTTGTTGAGAAGCAGACCACCTTTCATATAAAATGCTTGCATTCTGATGGAGGGAAAGAGTATATAAATTATCATCATACTACCTTTCTTAATCAACAAGGTATTCAACATCAAGTCTTGTGTCCATATACACCTGAGCAATATGGTCTTGCTGAACAAAAACATTTCCATCTTATTGAGACTACAAGAACTATTATGCATACGACATCAATCCCATACTCATTTGGCCTAATGTAGTGTTATCTGCTTCGTATCTCATAAATTGACAACCATCTCTTGCCAAACAATTCAATTCTTTTCTTTTTCATTTTTATCAAGGTCAACCTGCTTTTCATTCCTAAAAGTATTCGGTTATGCTTACTTCCTATGGCTTCCATTAAATCAACATCACATGCTTGAACCTCATTCGGCATCATGTGTACTCAGTTTCTCAATTGTATCCAAAGGTTACAAATGCCTTAACCCCCCCCCCCCCCCCCCCCCCCCAGCAACAAAATATATACATCTCAGCATGTCATATTTGATAAAAACTTTTTTCCATTCTAATATATTTCTTTATCTACCTCTACATCCAGCTGTCTATAAACTACACTCCATCTTCTTGTTCACATGTCCACGGTCTATCAACAGTGATCTATTGTTACTTCTAATCTATCACCTACCACAAGCTCACACTCTCATCCCAATACATCATAAGCAGTCCGTGAGATTGCCATTGCAATAACACATCCACAAAATAATCCATCAAGCAGCTCCAATTCTCCAATCTTCCACCATGCTCCTACTAAAACACCTCTACCACCAAATCAGCTCTAATCAATGCATCATATAACAACCAGATTAAAAACTAGTTCTCTCAAACCAAAACAAATGCTCAATTTAATGCATAATCAGGATCATACCAAACATTTAGCGCAACCTGAACCAAATAACTACTCTGAAGCTATTAAATTTCCTCATTTGAGGAAAGCAATGGCAGAGGAATTTCTTACACTGCAAAAGCAAGGCATCTGGCAACTTGTTCAACCACCCAAAAACACTATAGTCTTAGGTAGTCGCTGGACTTTTATAACCAAATTTCACTCAATTGGTCCAATTTCTTGATTTAAAGAAAGACTTGTAGCTCAAGGCAATCATTATAGCCGGAGCTGAAGGCACATTTATTTTATTTTATTTTATTTTTCCTCCAAGTCTATTCTTTTTTATCCATATGAGCTGCTTCCATGTAGCCATGTAGCCTTAGTTCTTGCTCTATATATATAGGCATTATTGGCTACATGAATAAAGTAGATGATTGAATTGACCTCAAATTTGGTATTTCCTTATTTCCCTTTTCTTTCCTCTGCTTTCTATATCTTGAGACATCACAAGTTGTGAAGCTCGATGATGGAAGGAGATGCTCCCAATGGAGTCATCTTGAAACACCATCCAGTCATCACCCTCTCCAAGTATCATGAGCAATGTCAATCATCAATAGTAGGGTATTAGTTATCTTGAAATTTTTAGTCATGTGGCTAAGATTCCTACCATATGGATTTTTCTAACTATTGCACTTGTTAAAATGTAGCAATTGCATCAATTGGATGTTGCCAATGCCTTCATTCATGGAAATCTTGATGAAGCTATCTACATGAAACAATCTAATGGATTTGAAGACAATGCTTATCCTAATTATATTTGTCCTCTTTGAAAAGCTATCTATGGTCTTAAACAAACACCATGGCAATGGTTTAACACTTTTTCTACCTATTTCTGCTCCCTCGATTTCACTCATGGCAAAGCAGATCAGTCTATACTTATTTTTCACAAGAATGACATTCAAATTTATCTACTTATATATATGGATGATATACTACTTATGGGCAATGACTCTTCTATGATATCCACTATTATTCAAAAACTTAACAATCAATTTTCCATGAAGCATCTAGGCACAACAAGTAATTTTCTGGACATTCAAATAGTTCAAACACAACAATTATCTTTTCTATCACAAGAATCATATGCAAAATCTATTCTACAAATTATTGGAACGTGTATGTGCAAATTTCTTTCCAATCCATGTTGTACCAAACAACTAACTACCATTCTTGTTGATCCACTATTGTCAGATCCAAAAATATACACAAAAATTATCGGTTCTTTGCAAATAGGAGACCTGAGTAAGAATAACTATTCCTTGCTCTTAAAACTTCTTTAGTTGTATCTTCTATTGTGAGTCTATTGATGATTTGGCATTTTTGTAATGAAGCTTTGGTCTATCTTGCTTGTATTATCATTTTGAGTAATAATATTACTTTAATAAGTTTAGAAATAAAATAAATATGAGGTGGATCTTAGTCAAACTCAGCTAATCATCTCTAATTCATAGCTCGTTATGAAAAAGCTCGGGACAGTTAAATTACTTCAAATCAATGCATAGAGGTTTAAAAATTCATGTTATTTAACATCTATATAAGCATAAAATCTCTTGCTTGGAGTAAAAAACACCATTCATTAAAATCATGACAATGAATTGAGGTAATTAAGACTAGATACTTTGCTACAATACTTCTATTGTTAGAATAGGTCGACTGTTTGAAGAAAAACAAAGAACCGATATAGTCAACTAGTAATTATCTCTTTCAACATAGATTCAAGTAGTCTTGAATGGGCATTAACCAAAATATCATCTCAAGTGAAGTGCATTCTTCCTTTCTCTTTGCTTTACAAGTATCTTTGGTGACTTGGGTTTTATTTTTTTCCTTTTTTGACCTGAATTAAGATCACATTTTGAAGTATTTTTAGCTCCTTAAGGTGCAATGTGAACAAAATAGTATAAAAATTACTCACTTTTAAGGGTGAAAAGTAACACAAAAAATGTATATTATTTGCTCACATTTGTGGGTGGAATGAATTTTCAAATTTAAGAATAGGTCTGGCATGTGGCACCATTGTTCTTCTCATCTGTTTGATTTCTTTTTCTTCTTCAATCTTTTTTTTTTCAAAAATAAAAATTATGAGAAGCGCACAATATAATTAAGGATAAATAAACAATGCAATG
The DNA here is from genome assembly GCA_016618105.1 of Dendrobium huoshanense. Classification (NCBI taxonomy): domain Eukaryota; kingdom Viridiplantae; phylum Streptophyta; class Magnoliopsida; order Asparagales; family Orchidaceae; genus Dendrobium; species Dendrobium huoshanense. Next base: position 55,691,173 of record CM028359.1, read on the forward strand.
TTTAGGTTTTACCATCTTTAAATTCTTCTGCTCCTCCCTAATTCTTTTATTAGTAAATTCTTTCTCTTTCATCTGCAATCATAATTTTAGAATTCAGAAAAATAATTCCATTTATTTCTATTGAGTGTTGCTTGTAAGCTTTATTGTGTGGTGTTCTTTGAGCCGAAATTTTAGGAATACTTATGCATTTTATTTATTTTATAAAGATAAGCATAGAAGATTTTAGCTCAAAAACACACCTCACCCATGTGAATTATAATACTCTCAATATTCTCTTACCATCTTTAAATTCTCCTATTCCTCCCTAATTCTTTTGACGGTCAATTCTTTCTCTTTCATCTACAATCATAATTTAAGAATTTAGAAAGATAATTCCATTTATTTCTTTTTAGTGTTGCTTGTAAGCTTTATCTTGTGCTGCTCTTAGAGCTGAATTTCAAAAAATACTTATGTATTTTTATTTCTTTTATGAAGATAAGCTTACAAGATTTTAGCTGAAAAACACACCTCACCCATGTGGATTATAATACTCTCAATATTCTCTTACCTTCTTACCAAATTCAGATCTTTCCACTGCCCTATGATCCACATGAAAAAAAAACTTCTAGACATCTGTCAGAGGCTTTGTTTTTCTATTTGGAAGTGGAATTGGATCCCTTCAATAGAGAGACATTCATTAATTAAAACATATTTGAATGTGCGTTGAAAATATGATGAAAATTATCCTTTTTGACACAGAGTCTTTCATTATAGGTTGTGCTATGAATATTATTCTCTCTGCATCCTCCCTTTCCATCCTTTCCCTCTCTTCCCTCATTTTGTTCATCTCCTCTTCATGTCTGATCAGGCTATCCAAGTGGAAAGCCTTTGGCTTTCTGTTTTGTTTTGGTATAGGTATTGGTGGTAGCAATGAAGCTTCAATAATCTGGGTAGAGATCAAATTATGTTATACAATTGGAAAACTAAAAGCAAAAACTTATAAAGGGGAAAAATTACATTTTGCAAAGAAAATGATCGACCTTCTTGTTAAATGGATGAGCTTTAAACTTTAGCAGCATGACCAACATCTCTTCCTCAAGATCAGCGGAGCTCTTAATCCTTACGGCTCAAACTCGTTGAGCCATCTCAAGTTTTGGTTCTTTTAGCCTTGTCAAGGTAAGTTTTGGCCTCATTTGATTTGAAGTAAATATATCCTAATTAGGAACAAGTTATTTATCAATCTATCAGGCTCTTCAAATATTCATAGCCTAAAGAGATTACTATGTGATAGATAAGTATTTTAGAACATTAAAATACAAGGTTTGATATATATTCATGGTTGATTCATCGTCAGCACAAATGTCCTTCTCATCAAATCACCAGCCAAAAATTCTCTAAAGTTCTAACTGGACTTTGAGTAAAATACTAGAGATACTTCAATAGCTGCTAGTACTGATGAAGTACTTTAAGAGCAAAGAGAAATTCATCCAAATGTATCAAACATGTGAAAATGATCTATTTTGTGGTAGCTCAATATCTTTAGTTCCAAACTGAAACTTCTGAACCATCTTTGCAATAAAAATGTATGGTGCTACTTCCTGTACAAAAAATCACTAATCATAGTTCACAGCTAATAGACCATATAGATATGCTATCTTCATTCACGTAAAATACCATCAGAGTTATGTGGATACCTTGCATTGCTCAAGTTTGAAAAATTCATACTTTCTTGGCCGTGCCTTTAGTGAAGTGTCAAGAATAGGTGGTCTTGGTTCAATAAGTTTTAGGGTTTTATAGTGGCTCAATTAGAAAATAACGTCACCCAACATTATGCTAAAAAAACTTAGAAAATTCACCTAAGATCCTAATGTTGATGACATAAACAATAAAATGTTATTTGTATTTTTTTTCAGCCAGAACAAGGTTTTATACCTGAGAAGAAGCATCAGCTGAAGTGACAACATAAGCTATTTCAGCATGTTGATTTTCCCTTTCCATAGACTTCAAGTGAAATTCCTACAAAGATTGAACAGAAAAAAAAGCTTTTATATAACACGAACTGGATTTCACAACAACCCTAAACCCTAAATCAATCATTATCTTTGATTGATTCTTTGACAAAGATGAAAAAGGAGAATGGGCTACGTCAAAAGAATTAGATTCAAGATTTTTTCTTCAAATCCAATATTGCAAGGACAATCCATAAACAGTCTACCCTTTATTATCTTTGTCATGAAATCTATCCAAATAAAAGAAAATTGGAATTAGCCATAAATTACTAACTAAATTGTGAAAAGTCAAGAAAATCTCGTAGCATAAACCAATCATAAAACATTAAGCTTTATCGAGATCTTCTATAGACAAAACTCGAGATAGTTTCCCAAAAAATTTTATTTATTTAAAAAAAAAACGTAAAAATCTCTTTGTTAGATGAAAGATAAAACCAATCAAGATCCAATCATAAAAAAAAAAAAAATTTAAGATCCAATCTTTCCTTGTTTCGAACATCTCAAAAGGATGGAACCTTAGTATATAAGATTCAAGATCGTGAAGAAATATGGAAGTGAAGTGAAGACTTATGGGAATGGCCATAGCCTAGGGAGGTCTCAAACCATCGCTCGGCCTTTTGGATCTCCTCTTCTATCTCCTTGTTGAGGAAATAAAAGAAGCGAAGGCCGGAAAACTCGTAGATCTTGTCGACCTGGAGATTGGTCAGGAACTAGAGGAAGGAGGTTTCTATGGGCTCTGACTTAGGGTTTCAGGGTTACACCGAGAGAGCGTGAGGAGTCTTGTAGTCTTGCAGAAGCAATTAAGGCTTCTCTTTCTTTTTTAAAATGGGGATTATTTGCATATTTATGTAGTGCGCAAAGGTAAATGGAAGATGGTGATGCGGAGAGATACCTTATTAGTCATTACAACCAACATCGGTCCTCAAATGAGGGTAGGGCCCACTAGTACAAAACACATGTGGCAAATATTTAGACTAATTTTTTTTTTTCAGTATATTTTCTCACTTTTCAAGGTTCTAAAAATTGGATCGGACAATGAATAGAAAATGAGAGGTTCACGATTTGACGGGTCTATTCAGGTTCGAATCGGATGCATAATAATTAACAAATATTATTGAAATTTAATAAATTATTCTTATTTTATATTATATGATTAAATATATTTTACATATTTATATTTTATACCAAAGTTATTTTATAAAGTTATATCTAAAATCAATAATAAATAGATAAAATTATTAATGATAAATTATTTTTAAAGTGTATAAATAAATAAATTTATATTATTATGTAATAAATAATTATCATTTAAATTAAAAATAACTAATTAAAAAATCTTTTTAAAAATAAGTTTTATAAGCATTATATATGTTATGAACTCATACACACATCAACTCTTTTCTTTAATTCCACATCTCTTAGAAACACTTTTTTATTAAAATTTTTATAGCCTTTTGAGTTTCCTTACATGAAGAGCTCACATGGAGTGATGGGGCCATGTGAAGATGTTTCCTAATAGTTTGAGGGCAAATGTTTATAATTAAAAATATATTATAATTTAAATTAAATATTTTAAATATATATTAATGTATTTATTTAAAAAAATATTTAAAATTTGTGGGATTTGAACTAGGTGATTCAAAATATTCGAGGGTGGTTCGTTGGTTGAACCTGCAGTTCTGACAGTTCAGTCTCGTTCGATGCAGAAGCAATTTTAAGACTGAACCGGACCAGTCTTGTGACCGGTTCACGATTTAACTAGCCGAACAAGCCATCCCTATTTGATTTTTAAAACATTGCTCACATCTATAAATTTAGTTTTTTTTATTTTCCATTTTATTTATTCATGAAGGTTATCAAGTGAAAAGGAAATCCACTTCAAGAGGCATTATTCATTCTCATCAATTAATTAAGAGCTAAAATAGGAAGCTAAAAACCCTACTTAAATTACAATTTATAATTTAAAATTTTATTTAAGGAGTTAGTTTCTACTAGTTAATAAAATATTTAAAAATAAATTCATTGCTTAAAATGGAATTGTTTGCAAAACTTTTCTAGTTTAAATAATAATATGAATGATATGAAAATTTTGAAGTCACAAAAATTATTTATTAGTTAAAAGGTATTAGACGTTCAATATTTGCTATAGTTTTATATTTGTTATTTTAACGAGTGGTATATATAGAAATAAGAAACCGCTTCTCTTAAATAATTATTTTTTGTGAATTAAATCTATCTATGGAAAATACTAAAATTTTTTAAAAAGTACTTAAAATTTCATTTGCTCATTACAATATCTTTGTAGTTTGTAATGAGCATAGTGAATTCTATGAAGGTAGCTAGTGAAGAAGAAAAACTTTACCTCACAAAATAGTGTTAACTGTATAAAACATATATTCAAAAAAAAAAAAAAAAAAAAAAAGCAAATCTCCTTTTACAGGGTTGCTGACAACTAAAGCAAAAAAAAAAACAATGGAAGATAGGTATTACTATATTGGTGGAATTTTTGAAAAAGATGTTTGAAAAATTTGATCTTATTTGGGAAATTTAAGTTTTAAATTTATAGTCTCAAGAATGAACATCTAGTTTTAAATAATATATTGCCCAATAAGGCAAAGATATCATTTGCTAATGGGTTCAGATGATGAAATTGAAATTTATCATCCTAATTGTAGTAGTCGAATTCAAATAAGAATTGCATACAGTGAAAGTTTGTTAGGGTTGTCAAGCCCATATGAATTAGCCCAAGGCTAACCAATAGTGGGAGGTGAATTGGTAGTTTTAAAAATTCTTATACAAAAGGCAATTTTTTTTTTTTTTTTGAAACCTTTTTGAATAATTTTAAAACAAACAAGATCAAACCCTTGATGCAGAAGCTATTAACAAAACAAAACAAACACTTTAACCATACAATTAACCACAGAATATTAAAGTGTGGAAATTAAAAGGCAGAAAAGTAATAAGAAAGAACACATAGGATTTTATAATGGTTCGGTCAACCTAACCTAGTCCACTCCTCAGAGGCACCCCTTGAGTATTGCACTAATAACTATATATTCTCTCCTTTTTCTTCCCCAAGAAGGTGAAGAAGCCCTTACAATATCCTTTTTACTGACCTCGGTGAGGCTAGAGAATCTTGACTCCTTTTGCTTCCTCCTAAAGCAGGCAAGAACTATGATCTAGTGCAGATGAAGACCTCCTAAGAGCTACCAAGGAGCCAAGGGCGATGATTAGAGAAGAAGATTTGAATCCTTTCTTGGAGAAACATTTCTAAACACCTTAAAAACTCCCCCTAATAAGATTCTCTCTATATGTCTTTCAATATCTCATACTTCTTCTCTATACTCTCTTAGATTAGGACATCTACAAAAAACTTTATCATAAGTAATTGAGAGAGCTTAAATAGAAGGCTTTAAAAAAATTGCCCTAATTTTCAAATTGGTGTCAAGGATCATTTGGGACGATCTATAGATCATCCCATTTTTTTCCTGGGTTTGTTATAAGCTTAGAACATAATGTTTGTTCTGATCATCCATGACAATTTGGTTATCATCCCGTATGATTAGTTTAAAAACATACATTATAGTCCAATAGATAGTTCGGGATGTCTAGATAATAAATAAGGATGATATAAAAATATAACTAATCTTCAGAATGACATAATCATCCAGGATGATGCTTAGACCATGCTGTACAATTAGTTCAAAATTAGTAATTTTCAACCAGTAGATAGTTCAGGACCTCCATGAGATTTAGCAGAGAATTAAGGTTTTTTATACAGATCATTAGGGACGATCCTGCAATCGACCAGGCTAATTTGATCAATCAATCTAACCTTAACTACTTTCCTTAATCGCCAGACTAATTTTTGCATAATTATAATGAAGCATCCATGAAGATATGGGATCATCCTGTACGATTAAAAAAAATTATAAAAATAAGATCATGCCTAAATAAGTTTGGTGGCTGAGCATTTTTCATTTAAGCTTATCAGCCAGGATGAAGGGAGTATTGTCCAAGAAGATTTGCTTACGAAAGTTTATATGATCCAAATGCCTTAATTACAGTTTTTGTTTTTGCCAGGTCTCCAAGATGATATAAAATCATCCTGTACGATATGATCAAAAATAGAAAAACTCTAACTCATTAAATTTCTTCCCCTGAGTGTGTGTATGCAAGGTTACTTATCTTCCGAATCCACTAAGATATATGTTATAAATTCATACACACATCAACTCTTTTCTTTTGTCCCACATTTCTTGGAAACACTTTTTTGTTATTGTTTATATAGCTTTTTGAATTTCCTTGCATGAAGAGTTCACATGGAGTGAGGAGGCCATGTGAAGATGTCTTATGATGGTTTGAGGGAAAATGTTTACAATTAAAAATGTATTATAAATTAAATTAAATATTTTAAATATATATTAATTTATTTATTTAAAAAAATATTTAAAATTTATGGATTTGAACCGACCGGTTCAAAATAATCAAGGCCTGCTAAACAGGTAGTTCTGACCGGTTCAGTCTGGTTTGATGTAGAAGCAGTTTTAAGACTGAACCAAATAGGTCTTGTGACCAGTTCACGATTGAACTGGTTGAATCGGTCAGCCCTGTCTAGTTTTTAAAACATTACTCACATATATAAATTTAGTATTTTTATTTGCCATTTTTTTATTCATGAAGGTTATTGGGTGAAGCGTAAATCCACTTCAAGGGCATTATTCATTCTCATCAATTAATTAAGAGCTAAAATGGATAGCTAAAAATCTTAGTTTAATTACAATCTTTAATTTAAAATTTTATTTAAGGAGTTGGTTTCTACTAGTTAATAAAATATTTAAAAATAAATTCATTGCTTAACATGAAATTATTTGCAAATTTTTTCCTATTTAAATAATAAAATGAATGATATAAAAATTTTGAAGTCACAAAAATTATTTATTAGTTAAAAGGTGTTATTTTTTTTTTTTTTTTGAAGAAACCAAACAAGTTGCTGATGATTTTATTAAAAAGAAAGTATAATTACAAACTAAATACAATTGATTCCTCCTTTAGAGTTTTAGCAAATAAAGGAGGAATATTATTGGAAGTAAAGTCTTCCCAACAGAAATCTCTCAAAATCGCATAGTTAGCACAAAGATTTGCTAACTTATTTCAATTTCTATTCACCCAATTGAAAACAATAAATTTATCATTCTTGAGAAATAACAACTCATCTTTCCAATGTTGCTTCCACTTCCTTCAGAAACCTGATAACATTGTAGTTATCACCTTCAACTATGAAACCTTGATAATCAAACATCCGATCTTTTAAGACTTCCTTAATAGATTCCACCGTCACGAGTTCTAACATAGAAATATCCTAGTGAATGCAATTTTTACCATAACCCAATAAAAATCTTTCTTTACTATCTCGAATAACTCCTCCAATTCCAACCTTATATGATTGCAACAAAGAAGTAACAACATTGATCTTGATCCAGTTAAGAGGAGGAGGGTACCAACGATCTCATAGTCTTAAAGACTGATTAGTACCACAGTATCCCAATCTTCCATCCTTCATATAACTAATAAATGTTGGGATCCATGACCCCTAGTTTGAGCTTTTGATGATGAAAAATAATTTTGTCTAAATATTTATTCATTGAATAACATTTTATTTCTGCTATTGTCTATGATTACTAACATTTCAAGAAGATCAAAAAATTACACAGGACAACAAGAAGACTCAAGACTGGGTAGAGTAGGAATGTGAGTATGGAACAATATAATTTTCTATTTTTTTTTCTTGAGCCTGGCCACAAACTGCATGTAAGTCTGAGCAACAAAGCACAAACACAGGGGGAGAGGGTTTTAAAAGTAAAAAATGTAGATTTTCTTTCTCTAGTGATCGTACTGTACGAACTTATTTCAAACTATACGATCTGATCTTTTAAAACATATTATGTGAACAAATCGTACTGTATGAATACTATCGTACTTTACGATGTGTTATAAATCTAAAACCCTAGTCGTTAAATTAACTTAAGTAATTCTTAGTCGTTCGTACTGTACGAAGAAATTCGTAATGTATGATTTATTTTAAATACTTACTTAATTTAACCCGTGATTAATGGAATAAATTAAGGCTTAATTACTGATTGATAATCATACTGTACGGAAACACGTTTGTACAATATGATGAACAAAAACAAATTTTGATCATCCTGTAGATCGTCCTGGACGATCCCTTATTTTTGCCTCATCATACAATACGATGTAGATCGTACCATATGATGAATAGAAATGACATTCGATAATCCCAAAATTCTTCCTAAATGATGCCTTGATTTTGACCATTTGTACTGTATGATGTAGATCGTATAATACGATGAATAGAGACGGCATTTGCTCGTCCCGGCTATCATCCTAGACGAGCAGTAATGTTGAGGATCATACCGTATGATTTATTATCAAACTGTACGATATATTTTGAACTGTTCGTACACCTTTGTATCATAGTGAAGCCTTTTTATACATTTCATACTGTACGATGTCAAATTGTACTGTACGATAGTAACGACTACTTCAAAAATCTCAGGGATTTTGGAGCCCATTTTATGTGTCAAAATTATTATGTTTTTTAGAGAGACAGAAAAGAGGGGAACATGATTAGAGAGATAATCCTTGGGAGAGAGCTCTTGAGAAGTTTTTAGGGTTTGAGAGAGGAAGGAGAAGGTGAGCTTGGTGAGGGAGAAGAGGTGTGAGGGAGATCAGACGGTTGCTCCCTTTTTGCTGTATCTTGCTCCTCCTGTGGCCCGAGAAGAACTTATGGGAGGCTCTCTGAGGCAGAGACTCTTCTACATCTGTGACCTCAAAGGTACTTTGCCTTCTCCAGGAGGGAGAAAAATGAGAAGGTACTCTGCCGTCACTAGGTGGGTGAAAATTGCGCTTGGCACTCCGCCACGCCAGGTTGGTGAAAGTAAGTCTTATAAGAGCTTCTCTGCCTTGCCAAGGTGGGTAAAAGGAGAGCTATAGTTTGTAGTGAAGTTCCTGGAGCGGAGGACTCTGGGAGTGGATATAGGTCATGGTTTGTCCGAACCACTATAAAAATTTCGGTGTGTGTTTTCCTTATCGCTTTTTACTTTTTCTCTTGCACTTTATTTTCATAATATTTGCATGGTAAAAATTATGGAAGAAGAAAAAATGATTTTATCATTGCATGTTGAGTTCAAGTATTTGCCTTTGTAGTAGTTAAATTTTCTTGTTAAAAATTTAAAATTAATAAAATATTAGAACAGTTGATTAGGTCTTTTATTATTGCTACAAAGTTTTCACAATTCACCCCCAATCTTATCAATCTAGTAATTTCAATTGGTATCGAAGCTTGTTTTCAAAAATAGTATTTTAGAAAACTTGAAAAAATGATCATGTCGCATTTTGGAAGTCGTAACACCGCGGAGGGTTATTCAATAACCCATCCACCTCTTTTTGATAACATTCTGTTTGATTTCTGGAAAATTAGAATGTCTACTTTTTACAGTATATTGATTACCGCATGTGGATGTTAGTCAATGATGGATATGTTGCACCTTTTAAAACTTTAAATGGAGTGAAACTCAAGTCCCTTTTAATGAATGGAGCAATGAGGATTAAGATTTAGCCCAATTGAATGCTAAGTATTTAAATTGCTTTTTCTATACATTAAAGTTTGAGGACTATATGAGAGTTTCTACCTGTGCTACTGGTAAGAAAATTTGGGATAGACTGTGCATCATTTACGAAGGAACTAGCGAAGTAGAACAGTCTAGGCTTAACATTATGTTGCATGATTATGAACTCTTCCGTTTGAAACTTAGCGAAATAATATCTGACATGTACACTAGTTTTACCCAAATCATGACATCCTTGCAAGCATTAGGTAGAGAGATTTCAAATTTTGAGAAATTAATAAGATTCTTAAGATGTTTACCTTGTTCCTACGATGCTAAGATAACTGCTATCACTGAATCCAAAGACCTTAAACATTTATTCCATTGATAATCTCCTTGGGTCACTCATTGCATACGAGCAAGGAGTGAGTCAAAGATAAAGTGATGCAGGTGAAAAGAAGGAGCGAATGGTGGCATTAAAAGTAAACAACTCAGAAAGTGACAACTCTGTAGGGGAGGAAGAAGATGATATAGCACTGATGACCTGACAGTTCAAAAACTTTTTAAAGAGAAAACAAAGTTGTCATTAGAATGGCTGGAATAAAGGTAAAAGCTCAAAGTTTAATAAAGTTTCATGTAATACAATCTATTTTGAGTGTAGGAAGCAAGGTCACCTTCGAGCTGATTGCCCCAACTTAAAGAGCCAACCTGCTAAGGAAAAGAGCGAGGACAAAGCCAAGTATAAGAAAGAAAAAAATGAAGGCACAAAAAGCTTTTTAGACTGACTTTGCCTCAGAAACATTAGAAGAAGAAGCAGAGGAGAAGGTAACAAATATGTGTCTAATGGCTAACGATAATGTTGATCAATCGGATCAAGATGAGGTATGTCAGGTTTCATATGAAGATTTATTGCTTATTTCTTAAAAAATTCATGACGCGTATAGGAAATTGAAAAAGATTCATGCTAGTCTAAATATTGAATTTAGTAGTTTTCAAACTGAGCATGCCAATATAGTCAAAGAAAATTTTGATTTAGATAGAGATCATATGCTACTTCTTGATGAGTATGATGCATTAAATAAGAAGCATATTAAACTAACTTAAATGCATGAAACCTTGAAAACCACTCATGTTGAACTAGAAGAGGCTTTTCATAGACTAGAAAAACTTGCATTAGAAGTAGATCATAGTGAGCATTTGTTAAAAATAGAAGTTCATGAATTGACATATCAAAATAACACTTTTAAAGAAAAAATCAAAGAACTAGAAAAAGAAATTGCATCACTCACATTAGCCAACCTAGTCAACCCCCAACACAGCATGCATCACACAACTTTAGGAAGAGGCATCACCACCCATATAGGTTAGTGAATCCATTTCCTGGTGTTAGGTGCTTCTCTTATGGCATGCTAGGTCACATAGCCCGCAGTTGCACAATTGACCGTAGGACACACTTAGTATGGAGACCTAAAGTGCATCCATCACATCATAGCATGCATACATCTCATTCATGCAAGCATAAGGAGGAACTCAAACTCACTTGGGTTCCCAAATCTAACCCTTGAATGAAATTGTAGGGATGCTCTCACAAAAGGCCTAGTGAGAGCATGTGGTATCTGGATAGTGGCTGCTCGCGACACATCACTAGAGATATGAAGAAGTTCATCTTGTTGGAGACCAGAATCGGAGGCAAAGTACCATTGGGAGACAACACTATCAGGAAAGTGATAGGCTCAAGTATTATTGGTAATGCTAAGAATTTTTTAATTAAAAATGTCTTATTAGTTGATGGTTTGAAGCATAACTTACTTAGCATTAGTCAATTGTGTGACAAAGGTTTTGATATTAAATTTCTATCTGACTAATGCCTGATTAGTTTAAATGATAAACTAGTTTTAGAAGGAAAATATTGAACAATGTTTATATGTTAGTCCTTGATTGCATTGATAGTTCAAATTCATTTTGTTTGAAAATAATAGTAGAAGACTCATGGCTATGGCATAGGAGACTATGCCATGCTAATATAAAAACACTCAGAAAAACCTAGTTAGAGGCGTACCTAAGTTAGATTTCACTAAAGACCATTTATGTGATGCTTTCCAACTAGGAAAATAAATTAAATCATCCGTTCATTCAATTAAAGATGTGATCACCTCTAGGCCATTAGAAATCCTACACATGAACTAATTTGGACTAGTTAGCACAGCCAGCCTAGCTGGAAAAAATTATGTGTTTGTGATTTTAGAAGACTTCACTAGGTTCACTTAGGTAAGATTCCTAGCACATAAGAATGAGTCTTTTGAAGAACTTAAGGTATTCTCCATTTGGATTCAATGAAAATTAGGATGTGAAATCTCAATAATCCATAGTGATCACAGTGGAGAGTTTCAAAATGAAAAGTTTGAATCATTCTGTAAAGAGAAATGAATAGAGCATAACTTCTCAGCCCCTCAAAACTCCATAACAAAATGGTACATCGGAAAGGAAGAATAGAACTTTGGTAGAAGCTGCTCGGGCAATGTTAGCAGAGTACACCCGTCCTAGATATTTTTTGGGCAGAAGTAGTAAACATGACGTGTTATGTCTTAAATAGGGTGAACTTTAGATCAAAACTGAACAAAACTCCTTATGAACTCCTTAAGGGTCGGACACCAAATCTTTCACACTTACATGTCTTTGGTTGCAAGTGCTTCAACTTGAATAATGGCAAAGTACCCTTAGGAAAATTTGATCCCAAGTCTGATGAGGGTGTCTTCTTAGGTTATTCTTCTGTAGGTAAGTCCTATTGAATCTTTAATAAGAGAACCTTAGTAGTAGAAGAGTCCACCCATGTAGTATTCGATGAATCAGATAAGTCCTCTAAAAATAAAATTAAAGATGATGAAATAGAGGAAATTTAAGGAGTATAAACTATGACCTTAGGAGAAAGGGTAGAACCTCATGAAGAATTACCTAGAGTATAGAGATATTCTTCTAGTCATCCTAAAGATTTAATTTTAGGAGACCCTTCATAAGGTGTAAGAACTAGGCATAGACTTAGGAAAGAGGTTAGTCATTCAGCATTCATCTCTATGATAGAACCTACAAGTATAGATCAAGCCTTAGGAGATGAATTTTGAATTCTAGCAATGCAAGAAGAGCTGAACCAATTCACCAGGATTGATGTTTGGGAGTTAGTCAAGAGACCCAAAGAACACAGTGTTGTTGGAACAAAATGGGTCTTCAAAAATAAGGTGAATGATTCAGGAGCAGTAATAAGAAATAAAGCCAGATTAGTAGCTAAGGGGTACAACTAAATTGAGGGAATAGACTTTGAAGAAACCTTTGCCCCTGTTGCTAAACTAGAAGCCATGAGAGTGCTCTTAGCTTTTGCTTGTTTCAAGAACTTCAAACTATATCAAATGGATGTAAAGAGTGCTTTTTTGAATGGGGTAATTAAGGAATATGTCTATATTGAGCAACCCCCCGGATTTGAAAGTTCATAATTTCCAAACCATATATTCAAATTAAAAAAGGCACTGTATGGATTAAAGCAAGCACCGAGAGCATGGCACCAAAGACTTAGCTCATTCCTATTGGATAGAGGATTTGAAAAGGGTTGTGTAGATACTACACTCTTTTTACAAAAGATCAAAAATGAAATTCTCATTGTTCAAATATATGTGGATGACATCTTATTTGGATCTTCAGATAAAAACTTGTGTGATGAATTCTCAAAAACAAAGTGTAATGAGTTTGAGATGAGCATGATGGGAGAACTTAATTACCTTCTTGGCTTTAGTGTAAAATAAATGGATAGTGGAACATTTCTTAGCCAAACCAAGTACATTAATGATATTCAAAAAAAATATGAAATGGATAGTGCTAAACCTATGAACACTCCAATGAGCTCAACAATTCAATTAGACAAAGATCCTAATGGAAAAGCAGTATATCAGAAAACATATAGAGGAATGATTGGATCCCTTCTTTACCTGACTGCCAGTAGACCGGACATAATGTTTAGTGTGTGCCTCTGTGCTCATTTTCAAGCTGATCCTAAAGAGTCTCACTAAACCGCGGTCAAGAGAATCCTTAGATATCTACTAGCACCTCGAACTTAGGAATCTGGTATCCTAGGCAAACACTTCCTTTGAAATTATAGGGTACTCAGATTCGGATTTTGTAGGATGTAGGGTAGATAGAAAAAGCACCTCTGGTACCTGCTAATTCAGAGGACAATAATTAGTTTCTTGGTCCAGTAGTAAGCAAAACGCAGTAGCCCTATCCACGACCGAGGAAGAATATATTACAGTAGGAAGTTATGTGGCACAAGTACTATGGTTAAAATAACAAATTCTTGATCTTGACCTATCTATAGGAACCATCTCAATCATGTGTGATAACACAAGTGCAATTTGTATCTCTATGAACCCAATTCAGCACTCTCGAACGAAACACATAGACATTAGACACCATTTTATAAGAGATCACGTTGCTAAGGGATAGAATTGCATCACATCGCTATAGGAGATCAATTGGCTGACATATTCACAAAACCACTAGCATTCAACACCTTTAACACCATGAGGACTAGATTAGGTGTCAAAGACATTAATGTATAAAACATAAAAAAAATTCTTCTAAGGCTGTTCCTGATCATCGCACACTCACTACACAAAACCACCAAATTTGATATTTTATTATCGTACTGTATGAATAACTTTCGTACTGTACGATATCTAAATCTACACAAAGCACAACCCATAGGAAAATTTCGCCTCAATTAATCGTATAGTACGATATAAATCGTACTGTACTATATAGTTGGCAGTCATTGAAGCTGGCTGGTACGACATTATTGATCATCGTACGGTATGATACATTCTCTTCGTACTGTACGATCCACGTCAGCGAATAGATTTGGATGAATGAACTCTGTTTTGTATGATATTTATTAGTGTTCATAATGTACAATAACTCCACTTCATACTGTACAATCTACCTCAGCAAAATGGATGAGAACGAGTTAAATGTGTCTGGTACGATATAATTATCATTTGTACTATATATATATGATACACCTATTTGTACAGTAAAAAAATTTTCATCAAAAGTCGTACCGACAACCTTCGTGACGATTGAAATCCTTCTAATCGTACCGTATGATATACATCGTACTGTACAAGTTGACCACCTTTTCCCGAAATGACTCGTCAGAATATTTATTATCGACCGTTCTATACGATACAAGATCATACTATACGATGTTAAAAAAATTCTAAAAATTTGCTTCACTTGCAGCTCACTTCACTCACACCTGTTCCTTCTTTTCTTTTACTCAGCCTCTACACAATGTCTAGTTCCAGCAAGAGGAGTCGTTTGGTAGCTGGAAGCTCGTCTTCCTCTAGCTGTCACATCGCTTGCTTTCTAAGTGCTAAAAATGAAGAGGAATATCACAAGTATAAAGCCTGCAAGATTACACCATCTAAAATGCTCAATCAGGTACTGAACCTCTTTGCTTCCACCACCTTCCAGTTCCACCTCACCCTGGCCTTCCCTTATAACTCTGAACTTCTTTTGGAATTTCTAGCAAATCTAACCTACATCATCAACAACCTAACTTTCCACTCCTTTGTCTGTCGCCAAAATATCAAAATTACCAAAGCTGACATTGCCTAATACATTGGGCTATTTACTGAAGGGCCAAGGGTTCATTCCTTTGTAACAAATGAATTTGACTGGAGTGATGTTAATCATGTCCTTAGGAACGATGCCTTTTATCAACACCAACCACTCATCCAATCACTGAATTGAAATGCTAGAATTATTCAACATGTCCTTAGAACCTCTATAATACCGAAAGCTAGCGATCGGATCAACATGACCCCGTCTTTATCTGTCGCTACCTATCTTATCATGTCCAACACCAAATTCAATGAGGCAGATCTAATTATTGACTACATTCATCATATGAATTTTGTTCGCCTCCCTACTACCCATCGAAAACAAAATCTAGCTCTTGGTCACCTTATAGAATACATCCTTCACAAGAAATACCAATTAACCTATCCTTGTGAACCCGATAATCTTCCACTCTTTTATACGGATGCCTCTTTCCATATTCTTTTCTATCGGGGACAAGAACCTAAAGAACCTGACTTTGATGATGAAGAAGGAGATGCTGCCTCCGCAGCAGCTCAAGCTCGACCACGACGACATGCAGCACCCCAAGCACCTGCACCAGCTTATCCTCACGATGATTTGGTCGAATGCTTCGATCAACTTCAGACTCATCTCGATACACACATATATGAGTAACATCAGCAACACGAGGATGACATGAAATGGTTTGGGGAATGCTTCACCGCTATTGATCTTTGATTTGACACAATCCTTCACTATTTCCAACAAAACCCACCTCCACCTCGAAGTGATCAGGATGCTTTCCCTTGAAGTGTATTTTTTTTCTTTTCTTAGTGTTGTTTGCTCCTCTTTTTGGTGTTATCAAAAGGGGGAGAAGTTTGTTGTAGTCTGCTCTTAGATTTCCTGATGTTTAAATCGAATGGATTTTCTTTTTCTATTTTGTATTGCATTTCTATTTTCTTTTAAAAAAACAAAAAAAATGCCTTTCAAACTTTCCTACAACAAACATTACTTGACATCATCAAAAAGAGAGAGATTGTTCGGATCCATGACCCCTAGTTTGAGCTTTTGATGATGATAAATAATATCGTCTAAATATCTATTTATTGAATATCATTTTATTTATGCTATTGTCTATGAGTACTAACATTTCAAGAAGATCACAAATTACTAAGGACAGTAGGAAGACTCAAGATTGGGTAGAGTAGGAATGTGAGTCTAGAACAATTTAATTTTCTATTTATTTAAATTTTTATTTTCTTGAGTTTGGCCACAAACGGCATGTAAGTATGAGCAACCATGCACACACACAGGGGGAGAGGGTTTTAAAAGTAAAAAATGTAAATTTTCTTTCTCTGGTGATCGTATTGTACGAACTTATTTTGTACTGTATGATCTGATCTTTTAAAACATATTATGTGAACATATCATACTGTACGAATAGTATCATACTGTACGATGTGTTACAAATTCAAAACCCTGGCCGTTAAATTAACTTAAGTAATTCTTAGCCATTCGTACTGTACGAAGAAATTTGTATTGTACGATTTATTTTAAATACTTACTTGATTTAACCCGAGATTAGTGGAATAAATTAAGGCTTAATAACTGATTGATAATTGTACTGTACGAACATGTTCATACAATTCGATGAACAAAGATGAATTTTGATTATCCCGGAGATTGTCTTGGATGATCCCTTATTTTTGCCTCATCGTACGATACGATGTAAATCGTACCATACAATGAACAGAGATGACATTGATCATCCCAGAATTCATCCTGGATGATGCCTTGATTTTGACCATTCATACTATGCAATGTGGATCGTATCATACGATGAATAGAGATGATATTTGCTCGTTCCAACTATCGTCCTGTACGAGCAGTAGTGTTGAGGATTATACCGTATGATTTATTATCGTACTGTATGATATATTTTGAACTGTTCATACACCTTCATACCAGGACAAAGCCTGTTTTTATATATCGTATTGTACGATGTGAAATCGTATTGTACGATAGTAGTGGCTACTTTGAAAACCTCAGGGATTTTAGAGCTCATTTTATATGTCAAAATTATTATATTTTGAGAGAGAAAGAAATGAGGGGAAAGTGATTAGAGAGGGAATCCTTGTGAGAGAGCTCTTGAGAAGTTTTAGGTTTTGAGAGAGGAAGGAGAAGGTGAGCTTGGTGAGGGAGAAGAGGTGTGAGGGAGATTACACGGTAACTCCGTTCTTGCTGGATCTTGCTCCTCCTATGGCTCGAAAAGAACTTATGGGAGGCTCTCTGAGGGGGAGACTCTTCTACATCCATGACCTCGAAGGTACTCTGCCTTTTTCAGGAGGGAGAAAAATGAGAAGGTACTCTGCTGTCACGAGGAGGGTGAAAATAGTGCTTGGCACTCCGCCACGCCATGTTGGTGAAAGTGAGTCTTGTAAGGGCTTCTCTACCTTGCCGAGGGGGGCAAAAGGAGGGCTATAGTTTGTAGTGAAATTTTCGAAGTGGAGGACTTCGGGGAGTGGACGTAGGTCATGGTTTGACCGAACCACTATAAAAATTTTGGTGTGCTTCTTCCCTATCGCTTTTTACTTTTGCATGCACTTTATTTTCATAATATTTGCGTGGTGAAAATTGTGGAAGAAGAAAAAAGGATTTTATCGTTGCATGTTGAGTTCAAGTATTTGCCTTCGTAGTAATTAAATTTTCTTGTTAAAATTTTAAAAAGAACAAAATATTAGAACTCTTTCTTAGGTCATTTATTATTGCTACAAAGTTTTCACAATTCACCCCTCCTCTTGTCAATCTACTAATTTCAATAAAAGCATAACTTACAGCATTAGAAGCTATAAGCATAGAACTATCTTCCTTGTCGTCATGTACAAATATGTTTCTGGATCTCCAAGTGAGGTATACAACATTGTAATAAATGTTGATTAGAAAACCATGGCTTTTACTAAACATTTCCAACCAATCCCAACATTCTTGGATGGAATTAAACAGCTATAAAGAAAAACCCCATGTATTGAGATGACCAAAAACTTCCTTTAGTTTAACACATCTAGCCGTCAGATGATCAGAGTTCTCTATTTCGCCGCAGCCTCTAGGACATTCAAATAAATTTTGAATCCTTCTCTGATATAAGAAATTAAAAGTAGGTACAACTTTATTACATATCCTCCACCAGAATGTTTCTACTTTGGAATTCAATTTGATAATTCTAAAGTAATCCCAATACCAACATTCCTCTTGATGTTTTGTTATTATTTTATAAACCAGTGAAGAAAAAGAATTCCATGTGTTTTAATGTATAATCTCCAGATAACCAGAATCTTTATCATTTTGTATCTCCACCTTTTGAAAATGTTTCATTAGCTCCTCTCCAAGCAAAGATTTAAGCTTCAAATAATTCCACTCACCATTACTGATTAGTGAGTCTACCATATTGCTTCCAAAATCTGAAACCGAGACAAATGTAGGCCAATTGTTTAAGCTTTTGTCTAGGATCCAATTGTCATTGAATATATCAATAGAGCAACCATTCACTACTCTCCACTTGACAATAGATTTCAAAGCTTTCTTTCCATTATCTAGAATTTGACATGTTGTTGAAGATCTTCTACCATAAACAGTTAAATCAGCAAAAGCACCATACCTCTGGTTTAAAAATTTAAACATCAAGGAATTTCTGTCTTATGTTACTTTCCCAGCCAAATTTTCTCTAAGAGGTCCCACAACACTTAAACATGAATGAAGACCTCTACCACCATTTTTAATCGGTTTACAAAGATTACTCCAGCTAACATAATTCAAACTCGCTTTCCCATCTTGTTTGCCCAAATAAATTCTCTACTGAATTTATCTAATTCCTTTAGAATGCCTTTCAGAATTAGAGTAAATGAACAATAGAATAGAGGAATAGAAAGCAAAACTGTTCTTACTAATAATAGTTTTCCTGCCAAAGATAGTAATTTGTTCCCCAAACTCCAATTGCCTTTAGAGCTTTCTCAATAAGAAAGTAGAAATCTGTAGCGACCATTCTTCTTAGAGCAATTTTAACACCAATATACTTGATCTCCTTCGCCCTCTTGAAACCTATGATTCCTTCTATTATTTTTCTTGTTTTATTTTTAATAATTTTGCCAAACAACATTGCTGATTTTTCCATATTAATGTTTTGTCCAGTCCAGCTGCAAAAATCTGAGTAAATCCTTGATCTCTTTCACTTTGCTGATTTTAGCATGAGAGAATATTAACATATCATCTGCGTATAAAAGTTGAGTAATTGTTGGCATCTGATTACCCATTTTTATACCCAAAGAATCCTCTTTTAGTTTCAGTCCATTAGTAAATAATTGTGAACATATAATGAACAAGATAGGAGAGAGTGGACATCGTTGATGAAAACCACTTTTAGCATGAATCCAACTTGACCATTGATAATCAAAGAGAACTTTGGCTTTTCAACACAATCCATGATCCTTTTTTGAAGAATTGCATCAAATTGCATTAAAACCAAAGAAAACTCACTCCATAACCCATAAAGCAAATTTTTAAGGGAATCCAAAATAATTCAAAACTTGCCTTAAGGTTTTCCAACACATACTATCGTATGCTTGTTCTAAATCAACTTTAAATGAAACAAGTCCTTTTCAAGATTTAGAAATTTTGAATTTTTGAAAAACCTCTCGAGCCAAAAGAATATGATAACCTAATGATCTTTCATTAACAAATGCCGCTTGCTCAATTGAAACTAGTTTTGGAATCATAAGCTTCATCCTATTCAACAAAATTATAGTCAATAATTTTGTAAACTGATTTACAAAGATTGATTGGTCTAAAACGACATAGAATAGCAGGATTTTGAACTTTGGGAATAAGAACCAATAAGGTTTCTTTCAAATCCATATTCATTTTCCCCAAATAAAAAAAAAATTAAGAAATGGCATTCCATCAATAAGTTTTTATAATACTCCAATAAGCTTTCAAAAAAGAATATGAAGCTCCATCATTACCTGGTGAAACACTTTCTCTAGCTTGGAACACCACCGTCTCCAGTTCTTTCAAGTATAGCTCTTTATTCAACAAGTCTTTATCATATTAATTCAGAGAATAATTAACCGTTGGCCACCCAGTTAAAGAACATCTCCTTTCCTTCCATTTGCTGTTGAAGAAATTCATAAATACTTCAGCAATTGAGCTTGACTCTTCAATCACTGAGCTGTATTCATCCTTTATTTTGAAGATCCAGTTAGCATTTTTCCTTGCCGATGCAAAGGAATGATAAAACTTAAAATTTGTATCACCCTCTTTCAACAATTTAACCTTGGCTCTCTGCTTCCACCAAGTGTTAATTCTTTCCAAAACAGAATTTAATTCTGATACATAAGATCCAAGTATAGAAATATCCTCCTTTGACAGCCAACCGAATTTAAAATCTTTAGATTGAAGCACCAGAATTTTGATTTTAAGAATCTCTTTTTATTTATTATACTCTTTATATTTGGCTTTATTTTAGTAGAAAAGTGCTATTAAGGATATTCAGAATTTAGAGTTGAGAACCTCTACATAATCTCAATTAGCTTTTTTATTCCAAGCTGCTCTCACTGTTGTGGATCTATGGCTTATAATTTTGATGATAGCAAACATTCTTTTTCTCTATGACTGCTTTCTACTAACATTACAGGTTCACACGATCAGACTGCAATTTGGAATCAGCTCAAGATTGGGTAGAATAGGTCTGAGTCAGTTTGTTCACTTTTTCCTTTCTTTAGTCTATTGTATTTGTTGTGGCTCCTGATGCTTTGTAAAGTATAAGAGTTTCTGACTGTTCCCTAGAGTTTACTATTTTTGATAACATCATCCTGGATGATATTTATATCGCCCGGGACGATCTATTCAAAAGCAGAAACCCTAATTAGGGCATCCTCATCAAAGCAGCCGTCTTTATGCAAAACACATCGTCTTGGACGATTTTATATCGGCTAGGATGACTGGATGATAGGTTCAATTCAGAAAGAATCTGCAGCAAAATTTACTTAGGAAACTCTTATTTTTGGATATCGGCCTGGTGGATCGGCCTGGACTATAAAATATCATCAAGGACTATAAAATATCATCCAAGACGATCCAAGACAATTTTTCCAAAATTTCTCTGGCAATTTTGGAAAGCAATTAATGGTGATTTCATCCGGGCTGATTGCAAGATCATCCAGAATGATTAGACATTGTCCAGCTTCATTTCAAAGTGATATTCAGGATGATTTTTCCTCATATTTGAACTAATCAGCTAGGACGATATGCCTATCGTCTTGAACGATAATGTCAGCAACGTGCATTAATGAGCTCGTTTTTAGCTTCTTATATTTAAGCTATGATAACACACTTTGTAAGTGTCTTTTGCAAACATTGTAGCTTCGTTCTTGTGGGGGGAAACTTGAAGAGAGATCTTGAAAGGGAGAGAGGAAAGGGTAGAGTTTGAGAGGGAGAAGATCCTGTGAGGGGGGGGGGGGAACTCAAGGGAGTGTGGAGGGGATTCCACACGGTTGCTCCGGCGAACTTGCACCTTAGTACCATCGGATTCAAGTCTTATCTTGAGGTAAGTTCACCAAAGAAGAAGATCTCTTTGGTGTCAAAGGACCCGGCGACTCCGCCGCACCGAGAAGGTGGAAGTGATTTTGTAAGGGCTTCTCCGCCTAGCTGTGGGGGATAAAGGAGAGACACTTGTTTAGTGAAATACTTGGAGGGTGCCTCCAAGGAGTGGATGTAGGTCAAGGTTTTACCGAACCACTATAAATTCGGTGTGTTCTTTTATTATTATTGCTTTCGCATTATTTTCTTCTGCACTTTAATTTCTGTGGTGATTTTGGTTTGAGTTTTATCTTTGATTTTAAAGTTATCTAATTCACCTCTCTCTTTGTTAGCCTTGGGCCAGTTCTATAGGGCTTAACATCCCTAACAAACTTTCTAGTGCCATAAGAGTACTTTCAAGTGGTATCAGAGTCGTATTCATAAAATAAGTTTTTTAAAGCTTTTGAATTTCGATCCTTGGCTAATCATAATGTTGCGGAAGGTTATTCAATCACCAGACCTCCTTTATTTGAAAATGTGTCATTTGATATTTGGAAAACTCGCATGTCTATTTTCTTACAATCGATTGATTTTCATATGTGGCATATGATTTTAATTGTTTATTCATCATTGTCACGTATTGATAATTGAGTTAAAATCAATATTCCTTTTAATCAATGAAATAGGGAAGAACAAGTAAATGCTCTATTGAATGCAAAATCTTTAAACTGCTTTTTCTGTGCTTTAAATTTTGAATATTTTATGTTAGTATCCACGTGCACTACTAGTAAGAAAGTTTGGGATAAACTACACACCATATACGAAAGCACTAGTGAAATCAAGCAATCCAAGTTGAATTTATTAATGCATGATTTTGAATTTTTTCCATGAAACCTTATGAAACGATCTTAGACATGTACACTTGGTTCATTCAAATTGTAACATCATTGCATGCCTTAGGAAAAGAGTTTTCAAATTTTGAAAATGTCAAAAAATTCTTCGTTGTTTACTTAAAAAATTTGATGCCAAATATGTTGCTATTTGTGAATCAAAAGATTTGAATGATTATTCTATTGATAATTTGATTGGCTCACTTATTGCCTACGAGCAAGGTTTGGGTCAAAGACTTTTGGATGCAGGTGAAAAAATTATTCTAAAAACTGAAGATACAGAAAAAGATTGCTTAGTTGGTGATGAATGAAATGACTTGTCAAGCAAATCATAAAGCTCACCAAAGCATAAGCAAAAGTGAAAAAAAGGTAGTGGTAAGGATGTCCATATTCTTCTGACGTTATTTTCGTTCGATGCAGGAAGCTTTGACATATAAAAAATCAGTGCCCTAATTTAATAATTCTTCCTACGAAAGAAAAGGGCAAGGCGAAACAAAATTTAAACTGGGGAAATAATGAAAGGAAAAAAATCTCAAGGGCAGATCTGGTTTCTGAAGCATTGGACCAAGAGAGAGATAATGGTTAAAAGCCTTTCGTGTTTTTGTGTTGTGTTTTTGTTTTTATGCTTTTCATTTTTTTTTATTCTTTGAAATTTTTGTTTTCATGAAAGTTTTTCTCTGATCAACACACACATTCACTTTTCTAAAAATAAAAAATCTACTTCCTATTTTTTCTTGAAATCTTTGGTAAGTTGTGTTTGACTTCTCTAAAACAGTCAAAGGAAAGAAACTCATATTTTTTGACTCTCAATCTCTATTTCCTAAAAGAGGTTATTCTACTTTTGATTTAAAATCTTCATCATATTTTAGATTGGATTTTGAAACTGATTTTTTTTCATTTCCCTACATTTTTTCTATCGCATAGAATTATTTTGCAAGATTGTTGAATCCACCTTAAAATTTTCTTAATCAAGTTGTTCGTGTTGTCAATAATTTGGGTTTACATTCATTTTGAAAATATAAGAAAGAAAGCATATTTTTTGAAAATAAAAAAAAGTGGCCAATGATGCCAAACCAAAAGATGCGTAATGACGCCAAATTGAAAAAAAAAAATAATACATAAAGTGTATTAAAAAGCAAAAGATGCTCAAAGAGCCATTCAAGTGATAAAGGGCATAAAATGAGCCTACAAAAAAATATGCTTATTTTTTCTTATACTACTAAAAGCCTAAGAAAATTCTTGATATGTTCAAAACTTGTGCTTAAAATCTTGGTTCCTGATTCAGCAATTCATGCATTGATCTTCTATCAGATATGTTTTATGAAAGGAGTTTTGAAAATTTAATGTTTCTTTTTCCCATTTATTCCTTGATTTGGATATTAGATTAAAAAGTTTTTTTAGCCTTTAAAAGAACTTGAGTTGAGATTATCAAACTCTGAATTTCTAACCTTTTCTGGGCTATGCGTTGTCAATCCAATTCTACTAAGTTTTTGATTAAAACTAAGAGGTAACTTTCACATTTTAAGAATATTTGTTTTTCACTAGATCAGGAAATATTTTTTGTCTTTTGGTCATTTTGTTTTTGTTTGTGCCTCCTCTCTTTTTGATAATGTCAAAGGGGGAGAACATATTGTTGAATTTTTGTACTGTTATCGTGTTTGTATCTTGTTTTAAAAAAATTAAAAACAAGAAAAATATTTTTATCTCCCCTAATTTTTTATAAGGGTTTATTCTAGTGAGGGGGAGATTAGGAGAATTTTTTTTTTTTTTTGAAAATTCAAATTGTAATATTTGCCATCATCAAAAAGGGGAGATTGTTGCGGATCTATGGCTTATGGTTTTGATGATAGCAAACATTATTTTTCTCTATGGCTGCTTTCTACTAACATTTCAGGATCACACGATCGGACTGCAATTTGGAATCAGCTCAAGATTGGGTAGACTAGGTCTGAGTCAGTTTGTACAATTTTTCCTTTCTTGAGTCTATTGTAATTTGTTGTGGCTCCTGATGCTTTGTAACGTATAAGAGTTTCTGACTATTCCCTATAGTTTACTATTTTTGATAACATCATCCTGGATGATATTTATATTGGCCGGGATGATCTGTTCAAAAGCAGAAACCCTAATTAGGGCATCCTCATTAAAGCTACCGTCTTTATGCAAAAAACATCGTCCTAGACAAATTTGTATTGACCAAGATGATAGGATCAATTTAGAAAGAATCTGTCGCCAGATCTACTTAGGATATTCTTATTTTTGGATATCGGCCTGGTGGATCGGCCTGGACTATAAAATATCATCCAGGACGATACAGGACATTTTTTTCAAAATTTCTTTAGCAATTTTGGAAAGCAATTAATGGTGATTTTGTCTGGGCTGATCGCAAGATCGTCCGGGATGATTAGACATCGTCCAGCTTCATTTTAGGGTGATATTCAGGACGATTTTCCTCATATTTAAACTAATCGACCATAACGATATGCCTATCATCCTGGATGATAATGTAGACAACTTGCATTAATGAGCTCATTTTTAGCTCTTCTATTTAAGCTATGACAAGACACTTTGTAAGTATCTTTAGCAGCCATTGTAGCTTCATTCTCGTGGGGGAAACTTGAAGAGAGAGCTTGAAAGGAAGAGAGGAAAGAGAGGAGTTTGAGAGGGAGAAGATCCTGTGAGGGGGGGAACTCAAGGGAGTGTGGAGGGGATTCCACACGGTTGCTCCAACGAACTCGCACCTTAGTACCATCGGATTCAAGGCTTTTCTCGAGGTAAGTTCACCAAAGAAGAAGATCTATTTGGTGTCAAAGGACCAGGCGACTCTGCCGCACCGGGGAAGGTGAAAGTTATTTTGTAAGGGCTTCTCCGCCTAGCTGATGGGGATAAAGGAGAGACGCTTGTTTAGTGCAATACTTGGAGGGTGCCTCCAAGGAGTGGACGAAGGTCAAGGTTTGAATGAACCACTATAAATCCAGTGTGTTCTTTTCTTATTATTGCTTCCACATTATTTTCTTTCGCACTTTAATTTCTGTGGTGATTTTAGTTTGAGTTTTATCTTTGGTTTTAAAGTTATCTAATTCACTTCTCTCTTTGTTAGGCTTGGGCCAGTTCTATAGGGCTTAACATCCCTAACGAACTTTCTAGTGCCAGAAGAGCACTTTCACTCACTACTCCAGTGGAAGCCAGATATGATGCCCATAGTTCCTCAAATATGATTATTTTATTAATCTTAAAGCAGTTATCCATAAACTTCAATAGGATCGGACACTGGTCTTAGGCCACTCTGGATAAATGCTTCACTATCAGATTGGCTGAATTTATTGCTGCAGGGTTAACAAAACACCTATCCAATCTCTCCAGTATTAGGCCACTGCCAACTTTAGTATTACGCCATGTAAACTTTGGTGCAATCACACACCCATCTCATGGAGATAATTGTTGACCATGAACGATCTCATTTCTATAGGCCCTTGAGTGAATCTAAAAGTCCTTCCACCTCTTTTCTCCTCTCCAGACATGATGCATTTAAAATCTCCTCTTATAACCATAGGAGTATTGTTTGAGCAGAAATAATTTAATTTCTACCAAAGTATCCCTCTTTGAATCACATCTTTACCACCATAGAATGTGGAAATTTTCCATAAACCTTTGTTTGCAATATTGAGTTCTCCTATCACCATTTAGTTGAAAGAAAATAACAAAGAAAAATATGCAACCTTGACTTTCCAAAGGACATGAATACCTCCATATAGACCTTCTACCAAAATTTGAAAGAAATCTCATTCACCACTATAAGACCATTGATCTCCAATCTAGTAGAATTAGAAATTTTAGTTTCCAAGTGACCAACAAATAAAACATTATTATCAGGAACTATGTCCTTATGATATAGAGAAGCCTATTTTTTTCCTTGCTCCTCTACAATTCCAAAATTTCATTGAAGCCATTTAATGGATAAAAGAGGACAAGTTCTCTGCCTTCACCTTTAATTCTTCTTCCTCTAGGATTCAATTTAATTGGCCCAAGGCTGTTCAATTCTTTAGCCAATTTAATTTTAATGGTAGTAGAGCTACCATCTTTAGAATCTTCAAATTTTCCTAGATCTTCACAAGAGGGAGAGAGCTGTCCTTCTTTTACCAATTCCGAACCTCCAAAATCCCCATCTAAATCATGCCCAATTGCTGCGATCTTAATTTTATCCTTCTTTGCATCCTCATTGCAGATTAAGTCTCCTTCATTTCTTATCACATTTAGAACAACAAATTTGTTACTAGTTTGTTTTACCACAACAATCTCTTCATCAGCATTTGTCTTCAAGTTGGTCATATTACCCTATTTCAAAACAGATTGGTTCCCAGTGAATTCAGCATCCAATTTCTTTTCATTCTTCTCCACCTTGTTGATTTCTTTTCTATTTATCAGATTTCCTTCATTGTTATTCTTCATTTTTCTCCATCCCTCTTTCTTCCCACAAATTCTACCTATTTTAGCTGGGCATTTTATGTAGCTTACATGAAGCCACGGCCCATACTCATGACTTTCTTCTGAATTTGATAATAATGCATTTTCACCACCCAAAATTTGACCCAGCTCCTTTATGTTGGTATTATCATTCTTTGGCTCCCTAACAATTTCTGAAGCTGTCTTGTATTTACATTCTTTTTGTTCATGTCCAATCTTGCCACACCTGAAGCATAGATAGGGGATCCTCTCATACTCAAAATTTTGGAAGAATTTTAATGAATTCCCCTCTACCCACACACCCAGTGGAAGAGCATTTTCTAGTTGAACTTGGACACAAATTCTGGCAATTCTCTTCTATCCCACTGAAACTTGTTTTCATCAATCAGATATGGCTTCCCTACTTTTGCTATAATTATGCAAACATTGGTAACATCCCAACAATGTAACGACAAGTTAGGCATCCTTATACATATATGGGTAGTCAATCCTTTTATTCTATTCTGATTGAAAGATTGGGACCATTTATCAATCCAAATAATGTCCCCCTTAACATACC
Organism: Dendrobium huoshanense; assembly: GCA_016618105.1. Classification (NCBI taxonomy): domain Eukaryota; kingdom Viridiplantae; phylum Streptophyta; class Magnoliopsida; order Asparagales; family Orchidaceae; genus Dendrobium; species Dendrobium huoshanense. Next base: position 55,718,897 of record CM028359.1, read on the forward strand.
ACGGACCATTAGCTAGAGCATGTTCCACCGATGCTTCATCATCAAAAGCACATAAGCTCCAACCCTTACCTAGCCATGTGAGGTTGAATTTTCCCATATTAGACCAATGCAGTCTAAGTTCTGCATTCATAATATATTGAGGAATATTTTCCCCAAGCACCTTGACTACAAGTGCATTTTGAAGTTTTCTTGTATTCTCCAATACCTTTTCCTCACATAGTTTAACAGTAAGTCCATCCTCTAAAATTGAAAAGCCAAAATCCCATTCAAAGTTAGTAATCCTTTTATGAGACTTTTTAAGCCGTACATTCTGTAAGCCTTTCCCAAGAAGGATCCTTAGTTATAACATCTTCATTTCCAGCTGGACTTGTAACAGCAAGGTTCCTTTCCCCAGATTCACAGTTACGAACTACATTCATGTCACCTTTCTTTCCATTTCCATTGCTAATCTCAGCAGAATGACCAGATTTCTCCCCAACAACTTTATTTTTAATACTGCCACCTTCACCTTCTTTCAGTATAGATTCAGAAACAACAACAAGAAATAAATTCTAAAGCTTAGGAGCTTCAATTTTCTTCGGGATTCCTTCATGTATCATAATTTTTTTTCCTTTCCCAATTACGTCCAGAGGTTTGACATTTAGCAGCCCACCTTCATTTATAATCAATGGTTTGCTATAGTTGGATGAGAGTCGAGAAACATTGTTAAAAGAGCGCGGCATTATCTTGGTAATGGTAACTCCAGAAATAGGAGGAGTTTTTTTGCAAAGTAATTGTTATTGAACAACAACTTCAGATGATGATCGACGTTCATTCATCGAACGAACACCGACAGTGTTCCGACAATTTTCTGTCGTCATCAGATTCAGCCTTTAAAACCACCAAGTTAAAAGTTATTTGCCGTTCTATTTTTGCTATAGTTTTATTATTTGTAATTTGAACGATTAGTATATATGAATAAGATATTATTTCTCTTAAATAATTATTTTTTGTGATTTAAATCTATCTTTGGCTAATGATAAATTTTTGTAATACGTATTTAAAATTTACTATGCTCATAACAATATCTTAATAGTTTGTAACGAGTATAGTGAATTCTATGCAGTTAGCCAGTGAAACGAAAAAACTTTACCTCACTTATAATGTTAACTGTTTAAAACGTAGATCCAAAAAATAACAAGCAAATCTCCTTTCACATGGTTTATACCAACAAGAACAAAAAACATAGGAAGAGAAGTATTACTCTATTGGTGGAATTTTTGAAAAAGTGGTTTTTGAAAAAATTGATCTTATTTGGAAAATTTGAGTTTTAAATTTATAGTCTCAAGATCGAACATCTGGTTATAAACTATATATTGCCCCTTAAGGTGACGATATCATTTTCTAATGGGTTCTGGTGATGAAATTGAAAGTTATCATCTTGATTGTAATATTTGAATTCAAATAAGAATTGTATACAAAGAAAGTTTGTTTGGGTTGTTAAGCCCTTATGAATTAGCCTGAGGCTAACCAAGAGTGGGGGGATGAATTACTAGTTTTAAAAAATCTTAAACAAAAGGCATGTTCTTTTTGAAACCTTTTTGAATATTAAAAAAAAAAACAAGATCAAAATCTTGATGCTGAAGCGATTAACAAAACAAATCAAATCTTTTAACCATACAATTAACAACAAAACATTAAGATGTGGAAATTAAAATTTGAAAAAGTAATAAGAAAGAACACATCCATTTTTTTAGTGGTTTGATCAACCTGACCCACGTCCACTCCTTGGAGGTACCCTTTGAGTATTGAACAAATAGCTATAGTGTCACTCCTTTTGCTCCCACAGTAAGGTGGAGAAGCCCTTACAAAATCCTTTTCACAGACCCCAGTGAGGTAGAGAACCAAGACTTATTCTACTTCCTCCTAAGGCAGGCAAGAACCTTGATCTAATGCTGATGAAGACCTCCCAAGGACCCCCAAGGAGCCAAGGATGATGATTGGAGAAGACTACTTGAATCTTTGCTTGGAGATCCTTTCATGAACACCTAACAAAGTCCCCCTCACAAGATTCTCTCTCTATCTCTCCTAAGCTCTCATACTCATTCTCTAAGCTCTCTTAGGCTAGGATAACAACTAAAGATTTTCTCATAAGTAATTGAGAGAGCTTAAATAGAAGGCCTAAAAAAATTGCCCTAATTTTTAACTTGTCGTCAAAGATCCTCTAGGAAAATTTGCAGATCCTCTTGTACGATTAGTTTATATCAGCCCCTCCAGCCAGGATAACTTAGGTTTGTTGTATGATTATAACATAATGTTTGTTTTGATCATCTAGGATGATTTCTCCATCACCTCATATGATTAGTTCAAAAACATACATTATCGTCCAGTAGATAGTTCAAGATGTCTAAGAGATAAATTGGAATGATATAAAAATATAATTAATCATCAAGGATGATGCTAAAATCGTCATGTACAATTAGTTCAAAATTAGCGATTATCATCCAGTAGATAGTTCAAGATGTCCATGAGATTAAGAATATAATTAACATTTTTATACAGATCATTTAAGATAATTTTGCGATTGACCAGGTTGATCTGATCGATCAATCTAACCTTAATTACTTTTCTTAATCACCTGACTAATTTATGCATGGTTACAATGAATCATCCAAGAAGATATGGGATTGTCCTGTATGATTAGAACAAAATTCTAAAAAAAAATATTGCCTAAATAACTTTGATGGCTGAGCATTTTTTATTTCAGCTTATCTACGAGAATGATGGGGGTATCATCCAAGATGATTTGCTTAAGCAAGTTTATTTGGCCCAAATGCCCTAATTAAATATTTTCTTTTTGACTGATCATCCAGGATGATATAAAATCACCGTGTATGATATGATCAAAAATAGAAAAATTCTAACTCATTAAATTTCTCCCCTTGAGTGTGTGTATACAAGGTTACTCATCTTGAGGATCCACTAAGATACATTTGACTCAAAAAAATATTAAAAATGTAGTAAAATAGAAATTACAGACTGACTCAATCATAGACTATCTGATCTTGAGCTGATAGACATTCCAAGTGAAGTTGTGAACCTGAAAGGTTAGTGATCTGGGCACATAAAATAGAAATACATGAATGGCAGTAGTCAAGGAACAATAATATTTGTTATCATAAAAATCACTATACTTGGCTCTAGATCTGTAACATAAAACCCTAAATGGTTAAAATGAGATTTTATCCATATTTAACAATTATAATTTGGATGGGAGATCATTAATTTCATATTTCATGTCACAATAACAATCAATGTATCTCTCCAAAGAGAGAAAATATCACTTATTATCGATTGATGAAACATGATGATAATGATCGTTATTGACTTAATTTTTCCAAAGAAGAGTAATTTTGAGTTTTAAAAATTAATTTAAAAAAAGGTGGATGTGGATTCTAAATCTCCTATGAGTGCAAGCCCTTGTTGTTAATTATAGCATTGAAAATCAAAATTTTTAATGAATACTCTCAATTAAAATAAAGACAAAATTTTGTTAAAATACTTTCTAGGAGTGATATAAAAGGAGGTGAATTTTGGAATTTCAAGTGGGAATGGATAAAATTAGAGTACTTCTTTTTAGAGTCAAAAGAAGAAGATCAGGGGACACTTTGGGATTCTGGAGTAATCTAGAAGTGTCTCAACCTAACATAAGTGTTGTGCTTTAAGTTTTGGATTGAAAGAAGATTTATTTTGAGTTGAGAATTTTATTAAAAGTTTGGGATTGTATTCTAGGAGGTTGGGGTCTTATAATTCAAAATCTACCCTGGATCCTAAATCTAAATTGGGCATCACATAATGGTGACCCGAACCTAATTAATATAATGCAAAATCTGAACTTACCCTAGTCTAAATTGGCGTGTCAGCTAGACCTAATCAATTCTAAATCCATTAGTTCACTCATTTTATGAGAGAGTGGTAGCAACATTTTTACTAAAGTTTTGGAGAACTGCAGCTAATGTATAGAGATTGTCCTAAATGGCCTCTTAACTTATGCTAGTAAAAAATGTTGAAGACAAATGCAATTAAAATTTAGACTCTTTTAAATGTGTTTCTAATATAATGCGTGTTGTTGACCTTGATTTTCATCCAACCTTAGGTCAAGAGGGTTGACTTGGTCAAATTGACCAAGCTAGACCCTACGACCTATTCAATTGAGTTTAATAGTTTAAGCCTAGTCTATTAAAACCCAAACAAAGGCCTTGGATAAACCTAGTTGACCAGGTCAACCCTAGTTGACTCAATTAACCCAAAAAGCCCTATTTTGATTTCAAATCAAATCCTAAAGCTTTATGTGATCAATCCACCACTTTCCTTAGATTTCATGGGTCAGACCAAATCTATTAAGTTCAACCCCATGCCTTGGGTTAACCTGGTTGACCCAATTAGCCCAAATAGGCCCATTTCAAATTCTTACCCATTCCAACCAATCTTTGGCTCAACCCATCACCTACATAGGTCAAACTGACTATGTTGAATGGGTCAAGCTTTGACTTAGTCAACCCAAGTATTTCTTGGTCAAATTTTATCTATTAAAGTCAAATTAATCCCATTTATGGCATTGAAACACCTTCTAATTTCTCCCCTTGGCCCAAACCATGACCAAGGATGTTGATTTCACTCCTACTTAGTCCTAGGAGCAATCCTAACCATCCATGATATACCTAGGGTTATAAATAGGATTTTTAAGGGTTCTTTGGAGGGACTCTATTTCTCTTGCTCTCACCATAGGCTCTCCCAACCTGATATCTTTCATGTGTGAGCTCCCATACTCTCCCTCCACCATTCCCAAATCAAAACCACCACTTAAACCCGGCCAGTGGCGAGCCTTTCGGCTAACTGAGGTAATTTTTGTTCAAACTATTCTCCCCTTTAATATAGGGCTTATTAAGGTTCGACTTTAACTATATAATTCTATGAGGATAGTCTAAAAGCTTAGAGAACCTAAGTCCTACTGAATCCATCCATTGGATTTAGGTAAAATGTAAACCCTATATTTGAACACTTAGATCTAAATAGCTTTTTATACCCTACATTTCTAACCACAAAATCTATCCCCCATGAATGCTCTTTATTAGTACGTATCACATTTCAAATTTCATTTAATTTGGTCCACCCGATTGATCAAATAAAGCAAAATACCAATCTAGGGTTTGGGTTACCTAACACCAATGTTAGGTATCATATAAATGCTTTTTATCTTACAATCAACAACTCATATCTCATTATTTCGTGCCTTCCATTTGATTGCAAATTTGATCCCGTGGTTAGTTCCTTTATCTAGCTTCATCTGGATAGCCCATCTCAAATAGTGGAGGTTTGGATGGCTCTCCGACCATGCCTATAGTGATTAGGGGCGTTGCGTCTGTGAAAATGATGTTCTTATTCATTATGCAAGTGATTGCTGGTGGCAAAATCATCGTGGTGTCGGGCAATCATTGGTCGTGGACCGTGGAACCAATTCAGAGCCACCATGCATCCCGCTGCTGATTTTAATTAAAAATAAATATTACAATTATTTTAAAACTTCTTTTAACCAGACTTATTCTGAAACTAATCAAAAATTATATATTAATCTAAAAAATTAGTATAATGTTTCATTTTATTAGGAAAAATATTCTACTTAATTTGAAAATAAAATTAGACTAAAATATTATTTATATTTCAAATTATTTTCATTATTAAATATTTCATATTTTTAATTAATAATTAATTATAAATTATTAAAATAACTTATAAAAATTTAAAGTTTAATTTTAAAATGTAATTTCTAATTTTAGAGAAATATTTAATTTATTTTAACTTAAAATTTAATTTAAAATTTAAATATTTTTAATTAATTACTATATATTAATCATTAATTAATATTTTAGTTATCTTTTTATTAATAATTATTATTTTTTAAATAAAATAAAATTTTTTAAATAAAATTAGAGAGTTACTTCTTTAAAATTTATAAATTAAATAACTGATTTCTTTTATTTTAAATAATAAATATTTCATAAATCTCATAAAAATAATTTTATTAAATTATTATAAATTTAGATAGATTTAATATTTAATTTAATTTAATTTAATAGTTAATTTTAAATATTAACTATTTTTAATTATTTTAAAATTTCATTTAATTGTTTTAAAATTTAAAAATTCATTATAAAGGTATTTTAAATCATAAAAATTTGTATAATACAGTAAATTTTTTAGAAAATTAATTATTTTAATTTAAAATTATTTTTAGAGGTTACAAAATTTATTTATCTAGTCATTATTTATTATTTAATTACTTTGCCAACTTAAGTATTATTTAATAAATCATATCTTAAGTATTTTTAAATTAAAAACTTATATTTTAGAATATTTTGAACCTTGTTTTGGGATTACTAGTGGATCTCCCATATATATATATATATATATATATATATATATATATATATATATATATATATATATATATATATATATATATATATATATATATATATATATATATATATAATCCACATAATTTGGAGAGATCAACTTTTGAAATTTCAACCATAGGCTATGTATGTAAATATCATTCATGGGGGAGGATTATTCGGTGATTAGGCTCTAATCATTCACTAATCACCATCATTAATCTTATTTAATTACTATTTAATTTCTTTTTTCATATATAAGATGTACGAGAACTTAGCCTAGGACCTCCAAGTTCTAAGGACATGGTGTGCTATGATGTATTGCATTTCCCTTTATGTTATCCTAAGGGTTCGTCTTTAATACTTGATTCAAACATATTTAACGTAGTGACACCCTAATGATAATAATTAAGGACCCATCTAACAAACTTAGAGAAATTTTAGGAGCCTGGATACCCCTTCGATTGAAATAAAACTTGAAACATTTAAATTTAGTGAAATCATAAACCTAACAGAATTTTCTATGAATTTTTAGGGCACTTTAAACCACTTAATTAACAAACCCTATTTATCACTTTAATTAATCCCCGATAACTTTGAAATATTCTAATAAATTCAAATTAAATCAAAAAATTACTCATAATATATCATAAATTTTAGAATTCTACCCTTAATTTTAGAAAATTAAAAAACCCCCTCATTGTACTTCAATTTGAACTTTAATTAATTTTTTATTAAAAATAACTCTTTTAATTAAATTAAGTAATTAAAAATTATTAAAAATTCCAAATTTTTTTAAATACTTTCTTGTTCTTCTTTGACCTTTGGGGATGATTCTAAGAAGTTTGGAGAAAATTTTAATCAAAAGCCCTAAAATACCCTTAATTAGATAATTTTAATAATTCATTAAATGTCCTAATTTTAAAAAATCATAACTAATTCTAAAAAAAATTCAAATTGGGCAAACTAAAAGGCATTTAACACTAAATAAAATCTAGTATTTATTTAAAATATTAGCTTTCTAGAAACCAACTTTAATTAAAAAATTAACTCTCCAATAAATTGTATATATTGGAACATCAACCTAAGGGTCATTGTCTTGATTTAAAGAGCGATCAAACTTCAGAGGACTATTTGTATTCCGATAGTTGAAAGGAATTGCAACACCCCATCTTTTTGACTTATCATCAGAACTCAATTCTGGATCAATATATACAGGGGTTGCTTTTCTTTCTAATGAAGCATGGCCTCTACCATAAGCCCTTAAAACCATCCTCCCACCTTTTTGAGGCAATATATTTGGAGGCCTAAGAATAACGATATCGAGGTTATCTTCACTACATGATTCTGTCTTTTTTTTTGGTATTTTTCCTTTTTTATTTCTTTTTATTTCTTTTTGACTTTGGTTGGAACCTTGTCCATCCATTTTCTTTTCAATTTTGATCTTAACTTTAGAACGGGATGAGGACCCTTTTGGTATGAAATATGCAAAATCCTTATAGATCCTAATTTTTTGAATTGAGAACAATTATAAATCATCCTTAATCACATGTTCAATGCCATCTCATTGGTACTTGATGCATTGGTGTAGGGTAGATGGAACCATTCTATATTCATGAATCTAAGGCATACCTAAGAGCACATTAAAGGACATTATCGAGTCAATTATATAAAATTTTGCTTCAGTTTTTAAATCTCCTTTTTCTAAAGGAAGTGTTAGAATAGTTGCTATTTGAATTATTTATATTTTTGCAACTTATGTAGTTTTGATGATTCCAAACATTATTGTTCAAATGTGTAGTTATCTCCTAACAATTTTAGAAGATTTGCATTTGCTCTTGTGTGTACTAACATTTCAGGAAAATCAGACTCCAGACTACGATAACTTCAAATCAAATTCAACATGAGATATTTTGTTTATTTGAAGTTTGCATTTTTCTTTGAATTAATTTTGAAAGGGAGTGATTATAATTGAGTGAATAAAAATCTCACAAACACAAATAAGGAGATCATAAAATTTTATACTGATCGTACAGGACGATATTTATCGTACTAGACGATCTGTCAGTTATCTCCTATAGAGCACTTGGAACGAATAGGAACTTGCTCGAAAAAATTTTTCTAAGTCCTATTCGTCCAGGACGAATTTTATTATCATCCTGGACGATGGGTTCTCTGTAAAATTTTCGTCCAGACAATTTTTGCTATCGTACGAGGCGACCGGTCCTCTGGAAAATTTTCGTACAGACGAAATTAAATATCGTCCAGGACGATCGGGTCTCTGGAAATTTTTTGTCCAGACGAAAACAAATTATCGTCCGTGGTGATTGGTCCTCTAGAAAATTTTCGTCCAGACGAAATAAATAATCGTCCAGGACGATCGGCTCTTTGGAAAATTTTCGTCCAGACGAACATATTTTCGTCCAAACGATTAACCGACTTAGAACAGTTTTCAGCAGTTTCTAGAACCGACCTTGTAATAACCGTTCGTACTGGACGAACGTAGTTCGTACAGGACGATCAGCTGTACGAAGTCATTTCGTACACATATACAAATTGGGTCGTTTCAGATCGTTTAAGTAAAATCGTCCAGGACGATCCAGGATCGTACAGGACGATCCATTACGTACAGAATTGGAAACTTGCAGTTTTTGGGCGGTTTTTCTTGTTTTTTGTATAAATAGTCCAAATTAGACTGCCACCCAATCTTTTTGTCATTTGATCTTCGTGCCTCTTGAGAGAATAGCAAAGGAGAGAGTGGAAGAGAGCATTCAAAGGAGGATTCCTACCACTGGAGCGAGAAGGCTTCACTTGGATTACTAAGGTAAGAGTCTCTACTTGTGAAATTGGATTTCTTCACTCTTTTCCTTCTTCCTTCTAGATTCTTGTGAGAAGATCAGTCAAGGAGATCCGGTTCTCTGCCGACACTTGGAGAGTGTGAACAGCCGAAGGGTTCTCTGCCGACACTTGGAGAGTGTGAACAGCCGAAGGGTTCTCTGCCCACACTAGGAGAGTGTAAAAGGACGAAGGGTTCTCTGCCCACACTAGGAGAGTGTAAAAGGACGAAGGTTCTCTGCCTACACTTGGAGAGTGTGAACAGCCGTAGGGTTCTCTGCCTACACTAGGAGAGTGTAAAAGGACGACGGTTCTCTGCCAGCACTGTGGATTGTGTAAAAGGACGACGGTTCTCTGGCGCACCGGGTAGTGGTGAAAAGAGTGTTTTGTACAGGCTTCTCCGCCTTGCTGTGGGTGCTAAAGGAGAGTCACTTTGTGGTATTAGTGCAATACTCAGAGGGTGCCTCTGAGGAGTGGATGTAGGTCTGGTTATAGACCGAACCACTATAAATCTGGTGTCATTTACTTTATTGCTTTTACGTTTCCGCACTTTAAATTTCAGTTTTAACAACTCTGTGGTTGAAAAACATTTTTCTACAAACTTTAAAAGAAAATTTTATTTCGGTTCAACTTTATCATTAAGAGGGTTTAAAATTTTAAAACTACCAATTCACCCCCCTCTTGGTAGCTGTGGGACATTTACTTAGGCTTAACAACCTAATTACTGGACTCAACAAGTGGTATCAGAGCATAGTTTCAAAATCATAAGTTTGAACTACTTTTTCATTAACGTAGATGGCTACATTTGGAAACCGAAACACACCTGAGGGTTACTCTATCACTAGACCTCCACTGTTTGACAATATTCCTTTTGATTTTTGGAAAACATGCATGTCTACTTTCTTACAGTCACTTGATTATCGCATGTGGATGCTAGTCCAGGAAGGTTACTCAAAACCAACTAGATTAGTTGATGGAATTAGGGTAGAAACACCCTATGCAGATTGGACTATAGAAGAACATGACTTAGCACAATTAAATGCGAAATGTTAAAATAGTTTCTTTTGTGCTTTAAAATCTGAAGACTACATGCGAGTTTCCACTTGTAAAAGCGGAAAAGACATATGGGATAGACTTTGTATTACTTATGAAGGGACAAATGAGGTTAAGCAATCAAGACTCAATATCTTGTTACATGACTATGAATTATTTCGCATGAAACCTAATGAATCTATATCTGACATGTACACAAGATTCACCCAAATTGTCACCTCTTTGCATGCACTTGGTAGGGAATTAACTAATGCTGAAATGGTCAATAAGATTCTTCGTTGTTTACCTGCATATGATGCTAAAATTACTGCAATTACAGAGTCTAAAGATCTGAACATTTATTCCATTGACAATCTTCTTGGTTCACTCATTGCTTACGAGCAAGGAGTAAGTCAAAGAAAGATTGATGCAGGTGAACCAATAAAGGACAAGAATATTGCACTAAATGTGGAAGAGTCAGAAAGTGAACACTCACAACCTGAGGATGAAGACGATATTGCACTGATGACTAGACAATTCTGAAGCTTTTTAAAGAGGAAGCAGAAGAGACGCCAGCAATGGAATAGAGGTAAGTATAACAGAAATGACAAGATTTCTAATGAAGTGATTTGTTATGAATGCAGGAAACCAGGTCATATAAAGACTGATTGTCCAAAACTCAAAGCCACTCCTAGCAAGGAGAAGGTAGAGGAGAAACCAATGGTAAAGAAGGGCATGAAGAAGTTTCAAAAGGCTTTTTGGGCGGACTCAGCTTCAGACTCATCTGAGACTGAAAAAGAAGAAGAAGTCACCAACCTTTGCTTGATGGCAGATAAAGCTGAACAATCAGATCAAGAAGAGGTAAGTGATTTAACCTATAATGAATTGTTTGAAGTTTCTGAACACATGCATGATGCATATAGGAAAATGAAAAGATGCATGCTAGTGTAGTTTTAGAATTGGAAGAGCTTAATAAGGAACACGAAATTCTTAGGAAAGATCATGCTTTAATTGATAGCAACCACATGAAACTACTTGATGAATATGATGACTTGAATAAAATTTTTGAGAATTTAAAATCATCCTATGCTGAACTTGAAAAAGAATTTAAGAAATTTAAGGATGAATCTGAGAGCAAGACATATAGAATCAATTATACCAATCGAATCTTGGAGGATATGAATTCATTTTACAAACTCACTATAAGAGCTCTCGAGGATAATAGGAACCCCCCTAAACTTGAAGATTTTACAAATCCTAAATATTATCCTAAATTCATGAAATTCCTTAGAAGACAATCATATGAAAGAAAACATAGGAATATTTTTCCTAATGTTAAATGTAACAATTGTGGATTTTTGGGACATATATCTCACACCTGCACTTTAAAGATGAAACCTAATTTGGTGTGGAGAACTAAGATGCATAAACCTAGACATATCATACATGCATCTGATTATAAATTTCATAAAGGTGAACCCAAACTAGTTTGGGTTCCCAGGTCTAACATTTGAGAATTTTGCAGGAATACTCTCACACAAGACCTCGTGAGAGTATATGGTACCTGGACAGCGGATGTTCAAAGCACATGACTGGAGATACTGCTCAATTCATAACGCTGGAAGCCAGGAGTGGAGGCAAGGTTACACTTGGAGATAATACCAAAAAGAAAGTGGTTGGATCAGGTATGATTGGAAATTTGAAAAACTTTTTCATAGACAATGTTTTATTAGTTGAAGGCTTAAAACATAATTTGCTTAGCATAAGTCAGCTATGTGATAAGGGCTATAATGTAAAATTCTTATCTACTAGCTGCATAATTAGCCTAAATGGGAAAATTGTTTTAAATGGAAAAAGGGTGAACAATGTCTACATGCTAGATTTAAATTGTATTCAATCTCCTACTGCTTTTTGTTTGAAAACTGTTTCTAATGAATCATGGCTTTGGCATAGGAGACTTTGTCATTCTAGTATGAAAAATCTTAGAAGAATTACCCAAAAGAATTTGGTGAGAGGAATACCTAAACTAGACTTTACCAAGGACCATCTATGTGATGCATGTCAATTAGGAAAACAAGTGAAGTCCTCTTTTAAGTTCAATAAAGATCTTAGGACCAGTAAACCTTTAGAAATTCTTCACATGGATTTTTTTAGACCTGTAAGCACTGTTAGTCTAGGAGGAAAGGTATATGGATTTGTTATAGTAGATGATTTTTCAAGATTCACCTGGGTTAAATTTCTTTTTCATAAGAGTGAATCATTTGAGGAATTCAGAAATTTTTCAACTTGGATACAAAGAAAACTAGGATGTGAAATAATTTCTATACAAAGTGATCATGGAGGAGAATTTGAAAATGAAAGATTTGAAGATTTCTATAAAGAAAAAGGGATTGATCACAATTTTTCTGCACCTAGAACTCCTCAACAAAATGGAGTAGTTGAAAGAAAGAACAGAACATTAATAGAAGCCGCCCGAGCAATGTTAGCAGAATACTCGCTTCCTAGATATTTTTGGGCTGAGGCGGTTAGCACTGCATGCTATGTTCTGAATAGGGTCAATGTGAGATCAAATTTGAATAAAATACCCTATGAGTTGCTAAAAGGTAGAACACCAAATTTGTCTCATTTGCATGTATTTGGTTGCAAGGTGTTCATACATAATAATGGAAAATCTGCCTTAGGAAAATTTGATCCAAAATCAGATGAAGGAATTTTTATTGGATATTCAAGTGTTGGAAAATCTTATAGAGTATTCAACAAAAGAACTTTAGTCATTGAAGAAACCACACATGTTGTTTTTGATGAAAATGGAAACATGGAAGAGCCAAATGTTGTTGAAGAAGAAATTGAAGAAAACTCCCAAAAGATTGATAGATTAAAGTTGGAAGAAAATGTGGAAGAAAATTTAGAAAGAGAAGACCCTTTGCCTAGAGATTTGAGATTTTCTAAAAACCACCCAAAGGAATTGATTATAGGTGAACCAAGTGAGGGTGTTAGAACTAGGCGTGGATTAAACAAGGAAGTCAATCATTCAGCCTTTATTTCAACTATTGAACCAACTAACATTGATCAAGCACTTTCAGATGAATTTTGGATATTGGCCATGCAAGAAGAGTTAAATCAATTTATAAGAAATAAAGTTTGGGAACTAACTACAAGGCCAAAAGATCAAAGTGTTGTTGGAACCAAGTGGGTGTTCAAAAATAAAATGAATGACTCAGGAGTAGTCATTAGAAATAAGGCTAGATTAGTAGCTAAGGGGTATAATCAAATTGAAGGAATTGATTTTGAGGAAACTTTTGCCCCTGTAGCTAGACTTGAAGCAATTAGGGTTTTACTAGCCTTTGCCTGTTTTAAAGGTTTTAAATTGTTTCAAATGGATGTCAAAAGTGCCTTTTTAAATGGGGTAATTGAGGAAGATGTTTTTGTAGAACAACCTCCAGGTTTTGAAAATTCTAAATTTCCAAATCATGTTTTCAAATTAAAAAAGGCATTATATGGATTGAAACAGGCACCTAGGGCTTGGTATGAGAGGTTAAGCACCTTCCTACTTGAAAGATCTTTTGAAAAAGGAAGTGTGGATACAACTCTCTTTTTGAGGAAAATTGGAAAGGATATACTTATTGTTCAAATTTATGTGGATGACATCATCTTTGGATCTTCAAATAAACATCTTTGTGATGATTTTTCTAAAACAATGAGTAGTGAATTTGAAATGAGCCTAATGGGAGATTTAAATTACTTTCTAGGTTTTAGCATTAAGCAACTTGAGGAAGGTACTTTTCTTAGTCAAACTAAATATATTAAGGACATCCTCAAAAAATATGAAATGGACAATGCTAAACCTATTAGTACACCAATGAGTTCTTCAGTTCAGTTGGATAAGGACCTTAAGGGAAAATCTGTTGATCAAAAGAAATTTAGAGGGATAATTAGATCTTTACTTTACTTGACTGCTAGCCGACCAGATATTATGTTTAGTGTTTGCTTATGTGCTAGATTTAAATCAGATCCAAAAGAATCACATTTGACAGCAGTGAAAAGGATTTTAAGATATCTACTAGGAACTCAAAACTTAGGAATTTGGTATCCTAAGTTTAGCTCTTCATTTGAAATTATTGGTTACTCAGATTCTGACTTTGCAGGCTGTAGAGTGGATAGGAAAAGCACTTCTGGAACATGTCAATTCATTGGAAATTCATTAGTTTCATGGTCTAGTAGAAAACAAAATTCAGTAGCACTATCTACTGCAGAAGCAGAATACATTGCATTGGGAAGTTGTGTGGCACAAGTACTTTGGTTAAAACAACAGTTGATTGATTTAGGATTAATTATAGGCACTATTCCAATTTATTGTGACAATACTAGTGCTATTTGCATTTCCAAATATCCTATTCAACATTCTAGAACCAAACACATTGATATAAGGCATCATTTTATAAGGGATCATGTATCCAAAGGAGATATTGAACTCATACATGTTTCAACTGAAAATCAACTTGCAGACATTTTTACAAAACTTTAGCCTTTGATACCTTCAGTACTTTAAGAACAAGGCTTGGTGTTATTGATTTGAATGCATAAACAAAATGTCTTTGCAACATTGATATTTGTTGTGTTTTGTTTTGTTTTTTGATTTTATGAAATTTTGTGTGTTTTGAATGAATTGTTTTTGTATTTATGGTTTTGTTTTATGTTTTCTGTGTTTTTGAATGTTTTGTTTGATTTTTTTAATTTAAAAAATTCAAAATAAAAAAAAAAATTTTTGGAGGAAATCGTCCAGGACGAAATTGGTTTCGTACGGGACGATGTGTGAAGGAACAGTTTGCGCGAATTTTAACCGTTTTGAGAGCAGTTTTTAATTAGATCGTCTGTACGATCTGTGATCGTCCAGGATGAATTTTTTTTCTCTCAAACGTCGGGACGATTGAATGCAGCGGTTGAGTGGATAAGACAGTTTTTAATATGAACTTCGTCTGTATGAAATTTTTGTTCGTCCAGACGAACATGTGTCGGTTCATTGTAGGGGACGGTTTTTAAGAGTCATTAAAATGATTCACTTTTTGATCGTCTGTACGAAATTTTTTCGTCTGTACGATCGGTCAAGTCAAAAAGCCTGTACGAAGGGACGCATCGTAAGTTGTGTTGATTACGAAAAGCCGTTACATTTTGGACGAATCGGATCGTCTGTACGAAATTATATCGTCCAGACGAACGATAATTTTTCGTCCAGGACGAATATTTTCGTCCAGGACGAACGTATCGTTTTTCTTTAAATATGAAGGCTTTCAAACTTGACAATCACACTTCCAAACTTCATTTTCAATCCCTTTCTACATCAAATCAACAATGTCCTCCTCTAGCAAAAGATAAAAGGTGTTGGTGAAGAAACCAAAATAGGAATGCCCCAGACAACTTTCTCTCTAAGGCGAATGAGGAATCTTTTCCTCGTTTTGCATCCGCAAAGATCACTCCCTCTCGCATTCTTATTCAAACTGAGTTGAAATTTTGGGTATTGCACCTCTTCGCCTCAACCCAATTTCAGTTCATTCTTTCTCTCGCCCACTTCTACAATAAGCAAACCTATCATTACTTTCTAGCTAACATGAGTTTCAATTCTGACCACTCCACCATTAGTTCTTATGTTTTTAAGCAAAAAGTTGAGATCACCAAGCACGACCTTGGTGCATTTTTAAACTTAAGAACTGAGGGATATAGAGCCCACACCCTAATGTCAGAAACCTCCTTCAAATGGTTTCAAATCAATTGGGTAATTAGAGAAAATACTATTGACAATCATGTTGCTAGAGTCTCCGGTATGACCCAAGATGCCCGAATCATCCAGCATATCCTTCGATCCTCAATCATTCCTAAAGCTGGTGATAGGATTAACATTACTCCTCTCCTTTCTTGTCTAACTTTTTTAATCATGAAAGGACATCCTATTGACGAAGCCCAACTTATCATAGACCATATCTATGGGATTTCAGAAATAGGACATGCTGATCAGAAGAGGAAGAAGAACATTTCATTATGACACTTAATTACTTATATTCTGGAAAAGAAATACAACATAGTGCATCCTGATGAAGAATACGAAGAGCCAGTTTACTATAACGATGCATCATTCAGATTGCTCTTCAAGGAGGAAAAAGAAAAAGAAAAAGCACATGGCAGTGCTTCAGAAGAGGAAGAAGAAGAAGGAGTGCAAGCTTCTGCTTCTCAATCAGATTACCAGAATCTGATTGAGAGATTTGATAGATTAGAGACTCACATTGATCAAAGATTTGATCAATTTGATGCTCAACTTACGCAGCAGCAACAAGACATTGGTAATATTAAAGATGAAGTTCATGAAATTAATACCAATGTAGTGTTGATGGCCTCCTACTTCAACCTCTTTGGCGGCATTCCTCCTCCTCCTCCAGAACAGTAGAAATGTTTTTATGTGTGTCTGTTGTATTTTTTTTATGTTTTTATCTTGTCTGTTTTATTGTTAAGTGTTTATTTTTATGTTGTTTTTTCTTTTTAAGTTCAATGTTTTTTTTATGTAATTCGTTTCTTTAATATCAATGAAAGTTGTTTTTATTAGATTTGTTTTGAAATGTGGTTAATGTTTATGAATTTCATTAGTATTATTTAATCTACATAGTGCTTAAATTCGATTGTAATTTGAGATTATCTATATTAGAAAATCTAGACTTTCTTAATTTATAAGTTGTATATAACTTGTTGTAATTAGAACTTTTAAATTCATGTCTATTCATTTAGACTACATAAAAGTTAATATTACTATTGCAATTTAGATGTTTTCTTATTTTGTATTTCTATGCTCAAGTGATATTTATGCACCTAGAAATATTTGAAATTTTAGATTATAGATTTTGGAAAGAATTGGTCCAATTACTCTTGAACATTGTACAAATGTACAAAAATCAAAAGGAATTCGCAAAGATTTGCAAAGTGAAAAAGAGGCACAAAATAAGCCCAACCAAGAAAAAATGCACAAAAATGTGCCCCAAAAATTTGAAAAAGATGCGCAAAGCGCCACATGAGGTAATTCTCTTCTTTCCAAATTCGTTCAATCTCTTAATTCAAATTGATCTTATGTTCATTTATATTCTATTGAACTTTGAAATATAGAATTTTTATACATCTCTCTTGTAATGATTTTCTATAGTCAAATGTCTAAATTGAATCATGTCTTTGATAAATTCTTCTTACTTACAATGTTATATCACTTCTTAAATTTTATGAATTTCTATGATTGACCTAATATCTTTAGTTTAAAAATTGCATACCCTATGTCAATCACAATTTAGATTAAATTTTAAAAATGAATTTCATATAATTACTTATATTTCTTGTATATTTCTTCTTCACTTTTTGTTGCTGTCAAAAAGGGGGAGAAATTATTGTGTTTTCTGTTGTGTTTTGTGTTTTCTATTTTTGATTATTCTGTTTGCAAGTTTTTTGTTTGTGTTAAAATTTTTTGAAAAACAAAAATATTGTTCTTTATGCCTCCTTATTTTAATGTACTCATAAATTCAGGGGGAGTTTAGGAGATAGGAGATTTGTTTAAACTTGAAACCATACAAAATCATCAAAAAGGGGGAGATTGTTAGAATAGTTGCTATTTGAATGATTTATATTTTTACAACTTATGTAGTTTTGATGATTCCAAACATTATTGTTCAAATGTGTAGTTATCTCCTAACAATTTTAGAAGATTTGCATTTGCTCTTGTTTGTACTAACATTTCAGGAAAATCAGACTCCAGACTACGATAACTTCAAATCAAATTCAACATGAGATATTTTGTTTATTTGAAGTTTGCATTTTTCTTTGAATTAATTTTGAAAGGGAGTGATTATAATTGAGTGAATAAAAATCTCACACACACAAATAAGGAGATCATAAAATTTTATACTGATCGTACAGGATGATATTTATCGTACTAGACGATCTGTCAGTTATCTCCTATAGAGCACTTGGAACGAATAGGAACTTGCTCGAAAAAAAATTTTCTAAGTCCTATTCGTCCAGGACGAATTTTATTATCATCCCGGACGATGGGTTCTCTGTAAAATTTTCGTCCAGACGAATTTTGCTATCGTACGAAGCGACCGGTCCTCTGAAAATTTTTCGTACAGACGAAATTAAATATCGTCCAGGACGATCGGGTCTCTGGAAATTTTTCGTCCAGACGAAAACAAATTATCATCCGTGGCGATTGGTCCTCTGGAAAATTTTCGTCCAGACGAAATAAATAATCGTCCAGGACGATCGGCTCTCTGGAAAATTTTCGTCCAGACGAACATATTTTCGTTCAAACGATTAACCGACTTAGAACAGTTTTCAGCAGTTTCTAGAACCGACCTTGTAATAACCGTTCGTACTGGACGAACGTAGTTCGTACAGGACGATCAGCTGTACGAAGTCATTTCGTACACATATACAAATTGGGTCATTTCAGATCGTTTAAGTAAAATCGTCCAGGACGATCCAGGATCGTACAGGACGATCCATTACGTACAGAATTGGAAACTTGCAGTTTTTGGGCGGTTTTTCTTGTCTTTTATATAAATAGTCCAAATTAGACTGCCACCCAATCTTTTTGTCATTTGATCTTCGTGCCTCTTGAGAGAATAGCAAAGGAGAGAGTGGAAGAGAGCATTCAAAGGAGGATTCCTACCACTGGAGCGAGAAGGCTTCACTTGGATTACTAAGGTAAGAGTCTCTACTTGTGAAATTGGATTTCTTCACTCTTTTCCTTCTTCCTTCTAGATTCTTGTGAGAAGATTAGTCAAGGAGATCGGGTTCCTTGCCGACACTTGGAGAGTGTGAACAGCCGAAGGGTTCTCTACCGACACTTGGAGAGTGTGAACAGCCGAAGGGTTCTCTGCCCACACTAGGAGAGTGTAAAAGGACGAAGGGTTCTCTGCCCACACTAGGAGAGTGTAAAAGGATGAAGGTTCTCTGCCTACACTTGGAGAGTGTGAACAGCCGTAGGGTTCTCTGCCTACACTAGGAGAGTGTAAAAGGACGACGGTTCTCTGCCAGCACTGTGGATTGTGTAAAAGGACGACGGTTCTCTGCCGCACCGGGTAGTGGTGAAAAGAGTGTTTTGTACTGGCTTATCCGCCTTGTTGTGGGTGCTAAAGGAGAGTCACTTTGTGGTATTAGTGCAATACTCAGAGGGTGCCTCTGAGGAGTGGATGTAGGTCTGGTTATAGACCGAACCACTATAAATCTGGTGTCATTTACTTTATTGCTTTTACGTTTCCGCACTTTAAATTTCAGTTTTAACAACTCTGTGGTTGAAAAACATTTTTCTACAAACTTTAAAAGAAAATTTTATTTCGGTTCAACTTTATCATTAAGAGGGTTTAAAATTTTTAAAACTACCAATTCACCCCCCTCTTGGTAGCCGTGGGACATTTACTTAGGCTTAACAACCTAATTACTGGACTCAACTGGAAGGGTAATTGAACCTAAAGCCCTCTCGCCCTTTTATTGAACCTGTGAAGCACCAACTTATCAATTGAGAGCTTGCTAGTATTAATTCTAAGGTATGCGAGTGTCTTTATGTTCATTACATTGACCGATGCACCTGGATCAACAAGAACTCTTGATAACTTGAAATTCATTACAGTAATGTAGAGTGAACAGTTATGATCGGCAGTTCCTAGAAGTAGATCTTCATCTGAAAAAGTCACCCTAAGAATTTCTTTGAAGTAGAATGCCTCCTCTCTTGAAGTTGAAGCCAGTTGAGTTAAGCAAATCTTAGGTTTTATAATTGCCTAGATTAAAGATTTATTTGGAAAAAAAAATAGTATCATAGATGCATAGTTTGGATGGAAACATCCTATGTTGGACTAAAACATTGTAATCAACCTTAGTAACAACAAACTTGAAATTCAAAGGAATTAAAAGAAAATCAGATTATTGAGGTTATTTTGGATTTGGATCTTCTGAGACAGCTTGTTTTCCCTTATCCTGAGGGGGAAGAATAAGGGGAGGACCTTACTTCCACGGTGTTGCACCTGCTCAATATCCTCAGGAGAGAAAACTAAGGTTATGTTTACGCTCACCATAGGTATTGGATCATCATTTTCTAAAAGGGAGTCAGAATCTAAAAAGTCTATCACGATAGGACTTCCCAAAAAATTAATTTGGGGGAAGTAACTTTTTGATAATGCTTCAAATTTTACATATCCTTGAAAGGTCAATTCAGGAAGGTCAGGTTTTTCAACATTCATATTGATCTCAATAGAGTTTTGACTGAGAGGAGAAGAATCATCAACTTGTATTTCAGACTCATGGTTAATCATCAAAATAGAGGTAGAAGGATATTTTTTTTTAATCTTTCAACCTTTTGCCTTTGATGGGGAAAAGTAAGAATCAGATAACAGGAGAGGGGAAAGGGTTTTATACAACCATCCGCCACTCAAATACATCTCTTATATATATACTTCCTCTATACCAAAACATCTCTTTTTTGCATGTAGTATAATAGTTCCTAAGACTACTACAGAGGGAAGCGGCTCAACATCCTTCTGTGAAGCATCCAGGTCAACCTCCTAAATTAGGCCCGGGTCTGTCATGGTCAGCTATTGAGAAAAAAAAAGACTTGTTAATTGACTTTTTAAATGCCAAAGAAAAAGCAATGTCCCAACCATCTTCAATGGAAATATAAGTGTTAAGAGTGTTACCTGAAATAATTTTGATTGAAGCTTGTTCTGGGTTAAATAAGTACTCTTTTGGGATCACAATTTTACCATGTTTGATATTCTTTTAAAGCCAAACTTTAAAAATGATACAATCCTGAATTGAGTGGATGACCATGTGGTGGTAAGGGAAAAAATTTGGATCATACTTTTTCTTTATGTCCTCTAGGCGTCTAGCCTCTGGAAACTGAAAGTATAATTTCTTAAGAAGATCTCTACAGGAAAAATGTCATTTTCCGGCGGCCATTTTTGTCGGCAAATGACCAAAATCCGTCAGAAATGCATTTGTCGGAAAATCACCAAAATCCGTCAGAAAATTGCATTTCTGACGGATTTATGGCGGAAATATTTTTGCCGGTTTCACGCGCGTAGAAAAAGGACTCCCGGCACAAAATAAGTCACCGGAAATATTTCCGACGTTTTGCCGGCGGATTTTCCGCTGAAAAAATAGTTCCGGCGGATTTTTTATCCGCCGAAATGTAAAGGAAAAAATTTTTTTGCAGCCCGCCGGATTTTATATCCGCCTGAGAAACCTAGCCGCCGCCTGAGAACCCAATCCCAGCCCTTGCCCAGCCCGCTTTTGCAGCCCATCCCGCACGCGTGGCTCCCAGCCCTACCCGCTTCTACAAGCCAGCCCGCCAGCGTGGCTTCCACCCTGCCCGCGCAGAATGCTTCCAGCGGGGTTCGAACCCCGCCCACCCCGCTTCCTCCTCTAAGAGCATATCATCACTCCTTTAGGCGAAAACCTATAATTATCTATACTTTTTTTCTATTTAACCTATTACTTAATCATATTAAAAATAATAATTATTTTAAAAGTAAATTTTTTTAAAAAGATAAATAATTTTATTAATTTATTATAATTTAATTTTAATATTTTATTATAATTTAATTTTAAATTTAATCATTTATTTTTTTATTAACTAATTAAATTATAATTTATTTTATTATATTTTAAGTTATTAAATTCAATAATTTAAGTTAAAAAATTCAATTATATAAGTTATATTTTAAAATAAAAAATATTTAATATTTAATTTAAATAATTTAATTTGACAATAAGTTCTTAAAATATAACTTAATTTTTTTAATTTTCGTCGGAAATTCGTCGAAAATTCCACCCCAAATTCCTTTGAAAAAAATCCGTCGGCATCAAAAAAATATAATTTTTTAATTTCCATCGGAAATCCGCCGGTAATTTCTTCAAAAAAATTCCGTCAGTAAACCAATCAAAAAATATGTTGGAAATTCGTTAAAAATTTTCCATCGAAAATCTGAAAGTTCGATGGGGATGTTAAGCCCTATGAACTTAGTCCCAAGCTAACCAAGAGGGGGGGTGAATTGGTATTTTAAAAAATTCTTTTCACAAAGAAAGGAAATTACATAAACCAAATCACACCACAAAAAATAAATGCGGAATTTAAAAGTGCGGAAGTAAGAAAAGGAACACAGAAATTTATAGTGGTTAGGTCGACTCGACCTACGTCCACTCCTTGGAGGAACCCTCCAAGTATTGCACTACAAAACGTGACTCTCCTTTAGCCCCCACAGCTAGGCGGAGAAACCCTCACAAGAACCTCCTTTTTGCCACCCCGGTAAGGCAGAGAACCTATCTCCTTTTGCTTCTTCTTGAAGCTGGCAGAGAACCAAAACCAAAAGCAAACTCCTTACCTCTACCGACCCTTCCACGGACGAGAAACTCTAGACGAAGACGACGCAGAGCGATCCTTGAAGCAACCCTTGTGAATCCCCTCACAAGCTCCCCCTCATAAGATCCTCTCTCTCTCTCCTCTCTCTCTTTCTCTCCTCAAGGTCTTCTCAGGTCAAGACAGCAGCCAAAGGTTTTTCAAAACGTTAAATAAGAGCTCTTAAATAGAAGAGCTTCAAAAGAGCTCATTAATTGCAAGTTGCCGACAATATCATCCAGGCCGATATGGACATCGTCCTGGCCGATAAGTATAAATCAATGAAGATCGGCCAGAGCATCGCCCTGGATGGAAAATAGGACGATTGAAAATTGGCTTGATCGTCCGGGCCAATATCACGATCGTCCGGGCCGATCAGTTCAAATCAGAGACAAATCGCCCTGACAATAGCCCTGGATACGGGCTGGCCGATATTGATTGTCCTGAAGTAACTTAAGGTTTTTGACTGGATCGTCCTGGACGATCTTGCGATCGTCCAGGACGATATGATCGTATCAATATCGTCTAGGACGATCTGTGGACGATCTGTTAATGTCGGCTGCCTTAATTAAGAATCCTTAATTATACTTTTTATTTTAAGCTGATCGTCCAAGCCGATCCAAAAATCGTCCTGGTCGATATGAGTAAAAACAGAAATTTTAAGTCTCTCAAGTGTGTGTGTGAAGGGTTACATAGCATCAGTCTCTTTGACTATTACAAGTAGACTCAAAAGGTGAAAATCATAGAAGTATATATATATATATATATATATAAGGTTTAGAAGTTCTCAAAGGGTTTGTAGGAGGCTCCATGATTAAATTCCACTAAGCGATAGGTTCAGTGGCACAGGCCATAAATACTGAAGGTTTTATAGCCTTTGGAAATGGATTTAGTTTTTGGGTTAGAAGCGTCAGACTGAGCTCAAATTTTGAGGGTTGATGCCATAGTCATATTTTATCAATATGAAATTAATATATTCTAAATCAGGGTTTTGTTGGCTGGGTTATGAAGTGTTTAAAAAATAATGGGAAAGGCTATCAGGAACTAAGCCCTTAGCCTTGAATTTTGGTCTGGATTTTCTTAATTTGAACTAGATTTTAATTTTAAATGATTATAATTGAATTCTCCAAATTATTTATAATCATTTGAGTGATCACAAATGGTTGGATAGGATTAAATCCAGATCAGGGACATTCTTAAGGTTTGAAGTCTAAATTTGATTGGAGTTTAAATTGGATTAAGATTTGGTTTGACTTGAAGTCAGGAGCCTGGATTTATCTAAGATATAAATTGATCCTAGGTACTGGAGTCTGGAAAAGATCACAACGACCTCGTATAAAAGTGAGGTCAACAATATCCATCTGATTTTTAGAAACTTACTTTTAGTACTATAAATAGCCTCGTTGGGGATTATTTAATTGATATATGATGAACAACTACACTTGAATGTTGGCCCATTTCTTCTTTATTTAATTTCCCTTTCTTCATTTTGTGCAGTAAAATATACTCTCTTATCCCCATCATCTTTGATTTCTCTCCCTCATATATAGCCTCTCAGTCTCACACATCTTAGTTACTAATAACAGACACATAACTTTACCCATTGTTATATGTAACAAATTTATCATAGTCATTACTTACATGTGTATAGTTTCTATTAGGTTGTATTGCCTATAAATACCTCAATGTACATGTATGTTGGAATATTGAATACAAGCAAATCTTCCTCTCACTTTCTCAATTTTCTTTGCCAACATACCATTCTTCATGGTATTAGAGCGAGTCGTTCGCTAGTAGTTCCTATTCTTATTTCTTTTTCTTTTCCTGCCATGGCACAATAATCATTATCATAGATAGCGAATTAACAAGTTGTATCATTTGATTTCACTGCAATATTTTGGCATCTCTTAATTTTGTTATCTCCAACATCAAGATCATCATTCTGACTCAACTTTTTTTAGAGAATTATCTAGTCTGGAAATAATAGATTCTTAAGCTTATGAATGCTAATGGGTTTGCTATGTTTCTTCTTTCATCAGCTTCTCCACCGTCTCTTATGTGTCTACTAAAAGTCGGGACCACTAAGATTAGTCCTAAATATAATGAATGGATCCTCATTGATCAAAATCCAACAACAACTATATATTTAACTCTACCTCCAGGTATTCTCTCGTATGTGTTTCATCTTGATTCATGTACGGCCACTAGACAACAATCGAGCTCAAACTTCAATCATTGAATCGATCAGGAGTTATACAACTAAAAATTGAGCATCATAATATTCAAATAAAGAATATCACAATCTCAATATCTTACAATTATAAAGACCATCGTTGACAACATAGCAGCAACGGGATCACAGGTTGATTAAGAAGATATCATATTGTAGATCTTGAACAGCCTTCCACCCTCATATATAGACTTCAGGACATCCATCCGAACAAAGCTTCATCTAATAAGTCTCGATGACTTATACTCTTTTCTCGTAAGTAAAGAGATCAATATACAAGTTGAATCGATCAAGCAGGTATATCTTGTAGATTCTACCACTGCTCTATTTTCATCAAGATAAAGAGGACGCATGGGTTGTGTTAGATCTACTCCTCAATCAACAAAAATATCTTCAATTATTATTATCACTTATCAAATTTGCAATAAAAGAGGACATTGAGCACACAATTGTTGGCACATGCTTAACTCAAGCTACAATCCTCCAAAAATGCAACTACCTAATTCATCATCATCACAGGATATCATAACACCAAATGAGCCCATCAATCTTGACTGGTATTTGGATTCAAGAGCCTATGCTCACCTTACACATTTGATTGATAACCTCTCTAAAGTAACAACCTATAATGGTAATGATGACATCACCATTGGTGACAGTCGATCTCTGCCAATTGCTCATTTCGATAATGATATCTTGCCTACACCATACCATAAGCATTACTTGTCACCCCTTCTTCACATTCCAAATCTTCCACACAATCTTTTATCTATTTCTAATCTAACACAGTACAATAATGTCTATGAATGTTTGATCTTAGAATAAGGCGCTTAAAATAGGTCCTCATTACTAGAATAAGAGTCGAATTCAGAAGTCGCTTGGAAGATTGAGCTGAAATCAGGAGTCGATGTTGAGTCCAATGATATCGCACAGCTTGATACCAGGGCGCAACCCACTGAAGAGGAAGGAAAAACTATGCTCTCAAGTACATGGGAAATTATTAGTATTTTTGTACTGCCCCGAGTAAACTAGAGTGGCTACAAGACAAAAGGGAAAAAATTATTTGGCACGAACTTGGGAAGTAGTTGCACGATCTTCAAATAATAATAAAACAATAAGGCTGATTTGCATACATTCCACTATATCACACTCATATTACATAATTAACACCCTAAACTTAAATATTTCATTTATGCCACTCAAATACAAATATTAAACAAAAAATACTACTAAGTGTATTTGGATGTCACATAGTTATTCCTTCTGCTTCACTTCCCGCGTGCGTATCTTCTTGCCTTATTATTGGACCGAGCATGACATTTTGCCTCCTTCTGCTATAGCTTTTTGATCTTAGAAAACCCTAAGGTTCTCACCACAGGATCGGCGTGGTCTCTTTCTTCACCGCATGCTTTAGTGTGTATGAGTTTGTTCCTCTCATCTTACTTCTAGTGTACTATATTTGTATATTTTCCTGTACTTTTACTATAAGTTTTTGTACTATGCATTTATCTTTTAGAATTCATATCTAATTTTTCTCTAAGCACATGCTGCATAATTGTCATTTTATTTTAGTTTGAAATTGAAGAATAGAATATGGTAATGAAGAAGGAAATGATTTATATGGAGATAAGGAAGAGCATATTTTTGTTACATTCAAATATGGAGGCTTTTTGGTTGACACCAATAACTGCTTTTGAAAGAGATATAATGGTGGAAAACAAATGACTACCAGTGAGAGCTCGGCCCGTAAGATCCACAAAAATCGGAAGGTTTTTTAAATTTCTTTATTGAGTTTTTTTAGCTGCATTCTTCTATGGTGTAATAGGGTCGCCGGTCATCCTCTAATGACCAGAATACCTCAACCTCATCTTCTGCCATGCGTCTAATTCATTTGGATGCAAATAATAAATTTATAAATCAGGATTTCGTAATCAAGCAACGTCCTTTGATCATCAAGGTAGGTCGACTTCTTTTGAAAAATAATGTGCTTTCGGCATTGGGCAAGGGGAAAGTGACAGGAAAGTGACAGTGGAAATTCTGGGAAAGAAGAATCCGGCATCTTTTTCTTCACCATCTAAGAAGCTATTTTCTAGAGCGACGAACGACGCAGAGGCTTCATCATCAACTGGCTTCGAACTCAAGGTAAATAGATTTTCAAATATTTCCTATGCTACGAATAAACAAGACATATTGAATATGGATTTGAAAACTTCAAATCATGATGAATTTCTAAATTATATAGTTTAAAAACAAGTATTGAATGATAAGAATGAGTTAGGGATTCTAGAAAATGATTTTGGTGGTTTGGAAAATTCTTGGGAAAAAAACCAGCACATCCAAGTTCCCCTAATTTATTCAGATCATATAAAAAATGAGGATTCTGAAGTTGTTAAACTTAACATGGATAAGGTTTATGAAATTGTTAATTTGCTTCAAAAATCTCTTATGGTGAAGGTGTTTGGGAGAGAAGTTTCTTTCTCCCTTTGTAGCATTGAGTTAAGGAGTTAATGTAATAAGTTTGGTAAATTTCATATCACCTCATTGGGCCTTGACTAGATTTTATGTTCATTTCTTTCCTCTTAAGCAATGGAAGAAGTGCTAAGTGGTGGTCCTTGGTATGTGGGAGGACACATAATAAGAATGGATAAATGGACACCTCAATTTTCTCTAACATCTTTGAAAGGGCTATCCTCTCCAATTTCGAATTGATTACCACATTTGCCCTTACATTGTTGGGATGAAATTGATGTTACTAAGATTGTTTTAAAGATTGGAGTTCAATTGTTATTAGATGGGAAAAAGTTTAAATGGGGTAGACGTGAATTTTTAAGAGCCTGTGTTCGTATTAATCAAGACTAAATTATCTCAAGGAGTTTGGATTGAAGGCTTATGTGGGAAATTTTTTCAGAGGATTGAACATGAAAAATTTCTTATTTGTTTTTCAAATGTGATAAGATAGGTCACAAAATTGAAAATGTGTATGGAGGTTCCAAAGGAAGTGGAAAATAAAATTCAAAATGAAGTTCAAGGGAATAGATCAAAGGTTATTGGAACAAAAATTAATAAAAATTTTATTAAAAAAAAATGGATAGTGCATATTCTCAAATTTGCTATGGTTCTTGGATACATGTAAAGTTTAAGAACAGAAGAAGAATGAGGAAAGTCCAAAATCAGAAATTTGAAGTTCCAAATGCTATTATGAATCCTGAGGGCAAAGATTCAATAGCTAATATGAAACCAATGCAATTATCTGCACGTAATAAGTTTAAATTTCTATCTCAAGTATTTGCAAAGGAGTTGAATAGATTGGAAGATGAAGATCCAATTAAGCAAGCCGAAGATCTCAAGATAGCTTCAGCGAATGAAGACTCGGTTCTGGATCCTATTTCAAATTTGACAATAGAAATAGCTTCTATTGATGAAAGTCCAGTACTTTTAGAGGATGGTGAAATTGATCCAAATAATGAAATCCTTGCTGTGGAAGAAGTTCTGAATGCAAATAATACTAATCCAGAAGATCCAGTAGGAAGAAAAATGCTGATTTTCCAAAACAGGATGGAAGCATGATAGAAAATTCAGTAATTATTAATAAGGGAGAGGCTATTGAAAGCATAATTAGAAGTGTTCCAAATTTGGAACATGGAGAATGTGGTACAGGCAGCTCTCATAATTCTAAAAATCTTAAGTAGGTGAGTACTTCTTTGTCCAAATTTGGTAAAATAAATAATGGAGAAGCTTTTTTTTGAAGATGGGAAATTCCAACTCCCTTTTTAGTCAGATCATCTTAAGAAAAAAATTAATAAAGATTCAAAGTTGTTTGGTCCTATTAAAAGAAGCCTTAGAGGAAGGAAGATGGGCTCTCTTGGTGGAAGCATTAGAGCCACTTCAATATTTAACCCGTGATATGAGTGGTAAAAGTGAAGTCCAAGAATTGTTGGTGGATTGGTGGATGATGGTGGAGCTTCTTAAAAACAACACTTGTGGAGGCGTCAAGATCGTTGTTTATGTCTTGACAAATTTCTTTTGCTTGTGTTTCATTTCTTTTATTTTGTTTAGCAAACTTGTTTTATCTTTATTTATTTTAAGCATAGGTTGGTATTTAGAAAAAGGAAATAGAATAATGGAATTTAAGAATCATTATATCTATTAATTTTTACTCAATTGGGAAATCTGGGATACTAATCAACCTTTTTGGTTGTTGTTTTAACTTTAGTATCCCCTCCACCCCTATGGGTTCAAAATGAAAAGTAGAGGGTCTTAATTCCATTATGACATTTCCTCTTTTCCTAATATTTTCATTATGCTTAAATTGCTTGCAAATAAGACCATCTTTTACTTTATTTTAAAGGGAGTGTCTACTAGTTTCTTTTTTCTTTCTAATAGTTTCTTTTTTAAAAAAATAATGCTTTATGAATTTTCTCAACCAAAAAAAAAACAAATGAATATCAAACTTGAGAAAGGACATATCAATCATTTCATGCTCAAAAAAGAAATTGCTAGAATATGCCCATGGTTGAAAAGACATCATTATAATATGCATTTTCACATACACAGAACATCACTGATAAATACAGAATGATCAATTCTTATGTTGACGTGATTGAGATGGTTAAACTTTCGACTAATAATTTTCATGCCGAGCAATCAAATACAAACCTCATGGAGGTTTTGAGTACGTAACATATGGCAGAATGTTTAAGTTTTTAAACTACAATAGTTGTTGATATAGGTCTTGGCACTTTTTTAATGAAGCAAAAAGTTTCATGAATGCTCTTGGATCATTTTCCATTAAGGAGAACTTTGCGGTGCTGATAAAAGCCAGTGATAAAAAATGTGTTATTACAACTTGTTCATTTCAAGGTTGTCAGTGGAGAATTCTAGCATCTTTACATGAAGACACTCAATATTTGTGTGTACTCCATCTAATTTCCTAACTTGAAATGATTTAGTGCAGTTGAAATATGGAAAGCAAAGCATTTAAAAAGCTGCCCCAAACATGCCCAAAAATAGTTCAAGTTTGTTTGATCTAATCTAAACTCAATTTATGAACTTTGAACAGGAAGAGAGAGAAACAACCACGCTAGAGAGAGAAACAGTAGTTTTTTTTGAATTTTTGAATTCGCGGTTTTTTCTCTACCATCATCGCCGGAGTTTGGCAATGATGGTGGATGGCCGCTGACCTCCAGTCGGTGCGCTTACCATTTCAGAAGACTCGGAAGGACTTTTGGGAAAGAAGGAAGAACGGAGACGGTCGTTTCAGCAATCTGAGACGGATCAAGGTATTCTCAGAAAGGCTGCTAATCCGTTGGTGATCAGAGAAGTTATTGATGGCCCGACAAAGAAGGTGATTAATTTTGTGGAAGGAAAAGGTAAAAGCATTTTGGATAACTCTGATTGCATTACCCCGAGAATTGAGAAGAATCGTTCAAGTTTTAAACCAAATGACGCTGAAGCTTCTTCCTCATATTTGAAACTTTTTGTTAAAAAATTTGGATATTCAAATGCAATCTTTGACCTGTGGCCACCGATATATGTGAATACCTCAAATGATGTTAATGAAAATTCTCATTATGTGGATAAGCTACATTCGGTTCCTTGTTCTGATACTTTGATCAATCCTGGCTTGCAATCTGAAACTAGAAGAATTTATTCCATTGATAATTCAACCAAGAATGTGGATACATGTTCAAAAATTATTTCTAGGAATGTTTGGATTAAACCTCAACACATTAAACTAAATTATAAAATGGATTATACTCCGTTATCTGAAGACGGAATTACAGTTTTAATAGACTCTATTTCAGAAAAAGCTAATTCTCAAGTCCTGAGAAATTCACTGGTCATCAAAGTGCTAGGTAGTTACATCCCATTCCCAGTTTGCAGTACAGAACTAAGAAAGAATGGTCTAGATTTGGAAATTTTCATCTTACAACCTTGGGACGTGATTGGATTCTCTGTTCCTTCACTGAGCATGAAGCAGTGGAAGAAATACTTGAAGGAGGACCCTGGTATACAGGAGGCAATATCATTGGGCTGGACAAATGGTCACCCAATTTTTCACCAAAAACTCTTAAAGGACTTACAGCTCCTATTTGAATTCGTCTGCCTTGCCTTCCCTTGCATTGTTGGGATGAGAAAAATATTTGTAGAATTGCTTCCAAAATAGGTACCCCAATTTATCTGGATGGTAATTCATTTAAATGGGGAAAAAAGGAGTATGCACAGGTCTGTGTTCGGTTAAACTTGGATGAGAAGATTACTAAAGGAGTTTGGATAGAAGGGTTGCATGGAAGATCATTCCAAAAACTTGAATATGAAAGGATCTCTTCACTATGCTACCATTGTGGCAAATTGGGACATACAAAGAACCATTATTCTTTTCTTATCAATTCTTCTTCAGTAACAACTCCTAAAGTTATTAAGAAGAAAGTGAATTCAGCAGAAGAAAAAGAAAAAGACTATGCTTAAGATGAATTGGACCCTGGATACAAGTCAAATTCAGGAAAAACATGTCGTCGATGACAGAAAATTTAAAGCAGAAATCAGATAATATGAGGACAACAAGTATCAAGCATAAAACTATTAGTCAAATCTATGTTCTAGTTCAGGCTAATCTGGACAGAGAAGAGGGAGAAATCATTTAACAAATGCTGGTGCAAATTCCTGTTAATAAAGCCTTAAACTCTAAGGGGGAGAGCTTTATTCCAGATGTAACTCTGAATAATAGTTTCAGTGCTTTAGAAGAAGACGTTCTGAATTCTACTGTAAAAGGTTCAAAAAGCATTGATAACTCATTGGATAAAGGTGCTTCTAAATCCTTGTTATAACCAATAAAAAACACTCATACTGCAGCAGTAGAGGGGAAAGATATTAACATTGATTGTAAAGATAATAATGTTAATATTAGGAGCAACATTGAGGCTAATTTTATGAAAAAGATGAATTCTCATTCAGAAGATATCAAGGGGGTGGGTTGCTTGCGAACTCTTGTAAATCCCGAGGGATTACTTGCGAACTCAAGCATACCCTTCCAAAAATCTGACTTCAAACTTCAGAAGGAACTGAAATCCTTTGGGAAGGATAACATTATCTCTCATGGTAGAAAAGGAGGAGGATCTACTAAAGGTAGGAAAGGGAGCAATCCCATTTCTTATCAATCATGACTTCCATAATGTTTTGGAATTGTAGGGGGGGCAAGGAAGAAAGAGGCCTCCCACTATTTGAAGGAATGCATTAAAGATTACGATTTGATCTTTGTAGGATTATCTGAAACTAAGATATCCTTTTTTGATATAAAAGAATGTGACAAGTTTATAGGGAAGCTTTGGGACTTTTACTGTTTTCCGGCTGAAGTATTTCAGGTGGACTCATGGTTTGTTAGAGTAAGGATCTTGCCACTTTTTCCATCTTGGTGGCTTCTTCTCAAGCAATTATTGAGGAATTGTTCATTACTAACAAAGGAAAATGGATTATTTCTTCTGTATATGGAAACAATGATTTATACAAGAGAAAGAACTTATGGAACACGCTTGAAGGCATTTCCAATTCAGATTTTCCAATAATCATTGGAGGTGATTTCAACTGCATTCTATCTCATAAGGACAAGCTAGGAAGGAAAAGATTCAAATACACTCAAGGCGTTCAAGACTTCAACAATTTCATTAGTTCATGTGATCTTCATGAACTAAAATTTATTGGTCCAAGGTACACTTGGTGTAACAACAAGACAGGGGGAGCTAGGATCATGGAAAGATTGGATAAATGCTTCTTGAATTCGGCTTCTTTGCATTCTATTATAAATCCAGTGATTAAACATCTTCCTAGAATAGCGTCTAATCACTGCCCCATTCTTGTAAACTTGTTTAATCCTGCTGTTCGAAGAAAAAGGTTTATCAAGTATGAAGAAGTTTGGTCCTCTTATGCCGCTTCTACAGGTATTGTTAAAAACTCTTCGAAGAAAAATATGGTTGGTGATCCATCTTCTTCTTTAAATTAAAAGTTTAATAGATCGTTGAAAGCTCTATACTACTAGAGTAAAAACAAACATCAAGATCTGTTCGAATTGAAAGAAAGGCTGAAAAAAGATATTTCAGAACTGCAATTAGAAGAGGCAGAGGCATGGGGATTGACTGAAGACTAATTACAATTGTTGAGATCCAAAGTTCTCTCATTAAATATAACATTATCTCGTTTGAACACCTGATGGAAGCAGAGAGCAAAAATGAAATGGTTGAAAGACGGTGATTCAAACACCAAATTTTTTCACACCTATGCGATGGGAAAGAGGAGTTCTAACTGGATTCATCAAATCAAAGGAGCTAATGGCGGAATTACATCTGATCAATCAAAAATTAAAGATATCTTTATCAGCTTTTTCAAAAGCAAATGGAAAGAAAAAGATTGTTGTCTTTCTGGTTGGTCGAATCCATTCAATGTGCTGAATGAATTAGACAAATAATTTCTCTTGAAAGATTTTAAAAAAAGAAGAGCTTGATGAGGTGGTTAAACATCTAGAAGCAAATATTTTTCCTGGTATAGATGGGATTTCTTATTCATTCTTTAAAACCTTTTGGTCCATCATTAGCAATGACGTATGGAAGGCTATTCTATCTTTTTTTGAACTAGGAACCATGTGTGCTAGTTGGAAGGAGAACTTGATAGTATTAAACCCAAAAATAGAAAATCCGATCCTACCTTCTAATTTCAGACATATTAGTCCGTGACTTTTAATTTACAAGTTGATAGCCAAGATGTTATTAAACAGAATGTTAGTTATTATTCCAAAACTCATTTCAGAAAATCAAGCTGCTTTTATCAAAGGCAGATCTAGCTCTGAACACATTCTGTTAGCTCAAGAAGTTTGCAACAAATTTAGATTCTCTAAAGCTAAAAAAGGGCTAATGGCTATTAAAATTGACATGGAACAAGCTTATGATAGTATGAGTTGGTCAACTCTCACTCAGGTCTTGAAGAATTTGGGATTCCCATATAAGTTTGCTAACTTCCTCATCCAATGTGTTTCAAATACTAAATTTTCTATTATTATTAATGGAAAAAATTTGGATTAGATTGAAGCCAAAAGGGGGTTTAGGCAAGGATGTCCTCTATCTCCCTTTCTCTTTATTTTATGCTCACAACTTCTCTCAGATGGGGTTAAGCAAAATGGTAAAGAATTGGGAATTAAGATAGCTCCTAATGTTGAGAAAATTTCTCACCTTTTATATGCTGATGACATAGTTTTCTTCTTGAAAGCTAATGGGAGTAGTGTGAAGAAAGCAAAGGAAATTTTGAATCTTTATTGTAACTGGACAGGACAAAGAATCAATATCCAAAAATCTTTCATTCTTTTTGGTAAGTCGGTTAAGAGAAGAAGGAAGAAAAGATTGTCTAGAATCCTGAAATTCAAAGTGGTGCAAGAGCTGAAATATCTTGGGATCAATATTTTGTTAAAAAGGACATCTAGGATGGATTTCTCTCATCTTTTAAACAAAGCTAATGAGTATATGAATGTTTGGGGTAACAAATACATTTCTTTGGAAGGGAAGATTCTTCTAGTCAAATCTATTCTTTCCTCCTTTCCAATCTACCATATTACTCACTCTTTAGTTCCTTTGGGTTTACTCAAAGAACTTGATAAAATGTGTAGGGATTTTCTTTGGAATAAACAGGATGGTAGCAAAGGTCTACACTATATTTCTTAGGAGGTTCTATGCAAGCCACTTAATATGGGAGGACAAGGCATCCAATCTATGATTTCTAAAGTTAGTCCTTTAAAAGCAAAGTTTGCTTGGAAACTCATTTCAGGAGATTCATCTATTCTTTACAGAATTCTAGCTGCCAAGTATGGTTATATACCTTGGAACATTCAACTTAAAGCACAAAGTTCTCCTACAATAAAAATTATTGTTAGTGGATCTCAAGCTCTTCAAGATGTCTTAAGATGGAAAGTCTCTAAGGGCAACAACATCAACATAATTCAAGATGTTTGGATTTATGACAAACCAATTTTAAGATGCCCCATTATAGTAGATTTGGGACAGCAAATCCAACATCTGGATTTCTTTATCCATGAAGGAAATTGGAATGAAGATAGATTAAAACTCTTCTTCGGGTCTGATTTGATTGATATAGTTAAAAATATCAAAATTTCTCCTGATTTTATGGAAGATCAACCGGAGCTTAAATTCAGATTCTCAGGTAAATCAATTTCTTCATTAATTATTGAAAGTTCTGAAACATATGGAGATGAAGATCCCACATGGAAATGGAGGAAAAATCAGCTGTTGAATCCCCGTGTAAATCTTTTCTGGTGGAGACTTAGTATTAATGCTATTCCTTCTTATAGTTTCCTAAAATCCAGAAATCTGTCAAGATTAATAGAATGTCTGAGAGGATGTAGAACTGAGGAGAACGACTTACACATTACGATTAAATGCCTAAAACTGATACAAATTTTTAATATATTAAGAAAATGGGGAATACCTGTTCCAGTTTTTAATTCCATGAAAGAATGCTTTGAAGCTTTGTCTTTAATGGCTTGTAAAGATCCTTTTACTGGTAACATCTACTGTTCAGTGGTTTATTTAAATTGGATCAATAGAAATAATGTGACTCATGGAAGTAAGGAAGAATGCTCCTCCTTCATAGCAGCCAATGCTTTCAGTATGGCTATAGCTTCCTTCAAGAATAATTCGGTTTACCGGGAAACTAACCAGCTTTCACAACTGTTAAGTCATTGGTTTCCTCCTCCAACTGAATGGGTTAAATTGAATATAGATGCCACTGTTAAAAGTAACTATGATACTGTAATAGGTGGGGTTTTACGTGATCATAAAGGAAGATTTCTTTATGCATTTGGTATTAAACATAAGCATTGGGATTCAGCCAAAATGGAAATGAAAGCCATCTTATCAGTAAAGGATTTTATGCTTCAAGAGAGATACGATTTCAAAGGAATCACAATAGAAGGTGACAATAAAAATATTATAGATTTTTTCAATAAAATCTATAATAAGCAAGCAGGATTTGAAGAAGATCTCGGCAATTTGGACTTCTCATTTATTTCTGAATTCAATCAGGTTCTCTTCAAGTTTGTCAATAGAAATAATAATAAATTAGTTGATTTCTATGCTAATTATGCTTGCTCCTTAGACTTCTTTTGGGATAGTCTCAATTGTAATAATATTCCTCCTAGATTTTCCTTGTTACTCAAGGAGGACTGTGATTGTGAAAAAATCACTTAGTTTCTTTTGTACTTTCTATTTAATAAAATTTTTCTATATGCATTACCTCAAAAAAAAAAAATCTAAATTCAATTTATGTCATTCTATTCAATTCGGTTTTAAATATGATAAATATGAAAAGATATATTATTCTCTATACAATAGGTTTTTTTCAGGTCACTTAAGATACATTATATATAGATAATTAAGTTCAATTATATTTTCTTTAATTTATCAAAATTTTAAATTTAAATAAACCTAAACTAAAATATTTGTATAAATTGATGTTTTTATAATAAAAAATTTATATCTGCCTATCTAAATAAATTTAATTAATTTTTATATTCCATTAAATATATTTCTTAATTCTTTAGTATTTTTAATACATTAAAATTGCATTTATTTTTAATTGGGAGCTTAAGCTTTCAACAAAAAAAATTCATAAAATCATATGTTCAAAATCTTAAGGATACAATATTTTCAATAAGTTAGAAGTTGTTTGGCCAACCAAATATGATGTGATATGCGAATAACCTAAGATAATGGCAACATCCATTTGATTTTTCAAAGAAAAAGACCACATACATCCCATTTGAAATAGACAATTTGAACTTCTAAAAGAAAAGAAATTCCCTCATATTAACTCCCAATGGCATGTTTTAGATTATGTATCCAAAAACATTTTATTTTATGCATGAAAAAGAAAATATAAAATAATAGAATTTAATCGCCTGTTGTTTGAGGCACTCAATCAATGACTCAAAAAAATAAGTGATTGAATTATTATGAGCACTGATAGAATTTTTATGTATTGCTTGAAATATGCTCATTTATTATTTAATTAGTAGCTTACAGGAAATTTGATAAAATTGTCATTTAATAAGGACTTAATTGGTTGTTTCATGAATTGAGGTAATAGAATATATATATATATATATATGGTTTCTATCATTAGCAGTAAATATTTGATGTAGGAATAACTAACATAATCAATGGAGTGTAAGATTCTTAAATATAATAGGAGTGTCTGAGAGAGATGCGTTCCTGCACAATATTTGATAAAATCAATACATTTGATGCTCAAGTTATTCTTCTACAAAAAGGTATGTTATGACAAACGATATAAATCATATTGTACCAATAAATAACATAGTTTTCTTTCTAAAATTTACTCAAGTCTAATGATGATTTTTTTTAATCTTTTCACTAATTATGTGGAAATAAAATTTTATGTCACGAGATCTTCTATTAAGAAATTTATCAAATATGACCCATTCAAATATGAGACCTGAGTAATAATAACTATTCCTTGCTCTTAAAACTTATTTAGTTGTATCATGTTTTGTGAGTCTATTGACGAATTGGCATTTTCAGAATGAAGCTTTTGTCTATCTTTCTTATATTATCATTTTGAGTAATAATATTTCTTCCATAAGTCAAAAAAAATAAATAAACAGGAGGTGGGTCTTAGTCAAACTCAGCCAATCATCTCTTATTCATAGCTCGTTATAAAAAAGATCGGTACAGTTAAATTACTTCAAACCAATGCATAGAGGTTCAAAAATTCATATTATTTAACATCTATTTAAGCATAAAAGCTCTGGCTTGGTGTCAAAAACACCCTTCATTAAAATCATGACAATGAATTGAGTTACTCAAGACTAGATACTTTGCTGTAATACTTCTATTATTAGAATAGGTCGACTGTTTGAAGAAAACTAAAGAACATATATAGTCAACTAGTAATTGTCTCTTTCAATATAGATTCAAGTAGTCTTGAATGGGCATTAACCAAAATATCATCTCAAGTGAAATGCATGCTTCCTTTATCTTTGCTTAACAAGCAGCTTTGGTGACTTGGGTTTTATTTTTTCCTTCGTTGACCTGAATTAACAACACATTTTGAAGAATTTTTTTAGCTCCTTAAGGTGCAATGTGAACAAAATAGTATAAAAATTGCTCGCTTTTAATGGTGGAAAGTAACAAAAAATGTATATTATTTGCTCACTTTTGGGGGTGGAATGGACTGTCAAATTTCGGAATAGGTCTCACATGTGGCACCATTGTTCTTCTCATCTGTTTGATTTCTTTTTCTTCTTCAATGTTTTTTTTTTTTCAAAAATAAAGATTATGAGAAACGCACAATGTAATTAAAGATAAATAAGCAATGCAATGTTTAGGTTTTACCATCTTTAAATTCTCCTGCTCCTCCCTAATTCTTTTGTCAGTCATTTCTTTCTCTTTCATCTGCAATCATAATTTTAAAATTAAGAAAGATAATTCCATTTATTTCTTTAGAGTGTTGCTTGTAAGCTTTATTGGGTTGTGCTCTTTGAGATGAATTTTAGAAATACTTATGCATTTTATTTCTTTTATGAATATAAGCATAGAAGATTTTAGCTCAAAAACACACCTCACCCATGCGAATAGTAATACTCTAAATATTCTCTTACCATCTTTAAATTCTCCCACTCCTCCCTAATCTTCTGATGTTCAATTCTTTCTCTTTCATCGTCTATCATAATTTTAGAAGTCATAAGTATAATTCCATTTATTTCTTTTGAGTGTTGCTTGTAAGCTTTATTGTGTGCTGCTCTTTGAGCTGAATTTCAGAAATACTTATACATTTTATTTCTTTTATGAAGATAAGCATAGAATATTTTAGCTCAAAAACACACCTCACCCCTGTAAATTATAATACTCTCCATATTCTCTTACCTTCTTACCAAATTCAAATCATTCCACAGCCCTATGATCCACATGGAAAACAAACTATAGGACATCTGTGAGAGGCTTTCTTTTCTTTTTGGAAGTGGAATTTGATCCCTGCCATAGAGAAACATTAATTATTAAAACATATTTGAATGTACGTTGAAAAGATGATGAAAATTATCCTATCTGACACATACTCTTTCATTATAGGATGTGGTATGAATATTCTTCTCTCTTCCTCCTCCCTTTCCATCCTTTGCCTCTCTTCCCTCATTTTGTTCATCTCCTCTTCATGTCTGATTAGGCTATCCAAGTGGAAAGCCTTTGGCTTTGTGCTTTGTTTTGGCAGAGGTTTTGGTGGCATCTTAACAGAAGAAATGCAACATATAGGTTAAATATAAATGACTAACTAATTTCCAAAATGAATGGAAGGAAGAAATTCTCTCTTACAAAAGGATAATCTATAGTATAAGGATAATGATTCGCATTCGGAATCCTAGCTTTCTCTTCTTCCAATTGCTTTTGTAAGATTTGAACTGTAAATAGTTTCTCTTTCTCAAGTCCTCTCTCCTGAAAAATTAAATTTAAGTCTAAATGACCATTTTTTGCAGCTTCGAATTTAAACTCTATGTTTACCATAACAAACCTCTATATAGAGATGGAAAGGATTTGTCTTTGTGATTTTGGGAATGCCTTGTTGGGTATGATGAGAAGAGTCAGAATGAAGTGAAAACTAGAAAAGGGAGAAAACTTCGTCAGTCATTTTCTACTTTAAATATGTACAAAGCTAACAAATTTCTCATATATACTTTCTCTGTCAAAGTTCTCTATCATCATAGTTGAAGGTGGAAGGCCCAACCTATCATTTGTAGCAAAATGGAACTCTTGTGCAGTTGCAATTTGTGATTTGGATTGACAAAGTAATCTGAGATCTCCCTTACTTTCATTAATATGCATTTTGATATACTTTGAGATAGCAAGTAGGAATAATGAAGTCCAAACTTGCACAAAAAAAAAAAAACTTATCCTTGTAAATAGTGTGACAACACACGGACCTTTTTGTTGAGTGGACTGGTCTTAAACTTGGGAATCTTTTCAAATTCTTCCAGCTCCAGTTCCTATTCTGATGAGCTCTTTATCCTATGTTTCCAAATAAATCATGGATGAAATGAGAAAATATTTAGTCAAGCGCAATTCTAGATTATATGGCTTTTCAACTTTGAAAATTTCATACTTTCTTGGTCGTGCCTTTAATGAAATCTCAAGAATAAGTGGTCTTGGTTCAGTAAGCTTCAAAGGTTTGCAGTGGCTCTGTTATAAAATAATGTCACCCAACATTATGCTAAAAAAATTTAGAAAATTCACATAAGATCCTAATATTGGTGAGATAAACAATAAAATGTTATTTGTAATTTTTTTAGTCAGAACAAGGTTTTATAACTGAGAAGAAGCATCAGCTGAAGAGACAACATATGCTATTTCAGCATGTTGATTTGCCCTTTCCATAGTCTTCAAGTGAAATTCCTACAAATATTGAATAGAAAATAAAGCTTTTATATAACAAGAATTGGATTTCACAATAATCTTAAACCCTAAATCAAACATTATCTTTGATTGATTCTTTGATACAGATAAAAAAGGAAAATGGGCTGTGTTAAAAGAATTAGATTCAGGGTTTTTTCTTCAAATCCAATATAGCAAGGACAATCGATAAATGGTCTACCCTTTATCATCTTTGTCATTAAAGCTATCCAAATAAAAGAAAATTGGAATTAGCCATAAGCTGCTAACTAAATTGTGAAAAGTCAAGAAAAACTCATAGCATAAACCAAGCATAAACCATTAAGCTCTATTGAGATCTTCTATAGTCAAAACTCGAGATAGTTTCCCAAAAATTTTTAGTTTTTAGAAAAAAGGGTAAAAATCTCTTTGTTAGATGAAAGATAAAACCAATGAAGATCCAATCATAAAAAAAAATTAAAATTAAGATCCAATCTTTCCTTGATTCAAACATCTCAGAAGGACAGAACCTTAGTATTTAAGATTCAAGATCATAAAAAAATATGGAAGCGAAGTGAAGACTTACAGGTGTTGAGTCTAGTAATTAGGTTGTTAATCCTAAGTAAATGTCCCAAGGCTACCAAGAGGGGGGTGAATTGGTAGTTTTTTAAAAATTTTAAACCCTCTTAAAACTAATGTTGAACCGAAATGAAATTTTCTTTTAAAGTTTGTAGAAAATTGTTTTTCAACCACAGAGTTGTTAAAACAGAAATTTAAAATGCGGAAACGTAAAAGCAATAAAGTAAATGACACCAGATTTATAGTGGTTCGGTCTATAACCAGACCTACATCCACTCCTCAGAGGCACCCTCTGAGTATTGCACTAATACCACAAAGTGACTCTCCTTTAGCACCCACAGCAAGGCGGAGAAGCCTATACAAAACCCTCTTTTCACCACTCCCCGGTGCGGCAGAGAACCGTCGTCCTTTTACACAATCCACAGTGCTGGCAGAGAACCGTCGTCCTTTTACACTCTCCTAGTGTGGGCAGAGAACCCTACAGCTGTTCACACTCTCCAAGTGTAGGCAGAGAACCTTCTTCCTTTTACACTCTCCTAGTGTAGGCAGAGAACCCACGGCTGTTCACACTCTCCAAGTGTCGGCAGAGAACCGGACCTTCTTGAATGATCTTCTCACAAGAACCTAGAAGAAAGAAAGAAAGGAGTGAAGAAATCCAATTTCACAAGTAGAGATTCTTACCTTAGCAATCCAAGTGAAGCCTTCTTGCTCCAATGGTAGGAATCCTCCTTTGAATGCTCTCTTCCACTCTCCCCTTGACTATTCTCTCAATAGGCACGAAGTTCAAGTGACAAAAAGATTGGGTGGCAGTCTAATTTGAAGTATTTATACAAAAGACAAGAAAAACCGCCCAAAAACTGCAAGTTTTCAATTCTGTACGCAGTGGATCGTCCGGTACGATCGTGGATCGTCCTGGACGATTTTACTTAAACGATCTGAAACGACCCAATTTGTATATGTGTACGAAATGACTTCGTACAGCTGATCGTCCTGTACGAACTAGGTTCGTCCAGTACGAACGGTTATTACAAGGTCGGTTCTAGAAACTGCTGAAAACTGTCCTAAGTCGGTTTATCGTTTGGACGAAAATTTGATCGTCTGGACGAAAATTTTCCAGAGAGCTGATCGTCCTGGACGATGATTTATTTCGTCTGGACGAAAATTTTCCAGAGCGCCCATCGCCGGGGACGATAATATGGTTTCGTCTGGACGAAAATTTTTCAGAGAGCTGTTCGTCCGGTACGAAATTTATTTTCGTCTGTACGAAAATTTTCCAGAGCGCCCATCGCCGGGGACGATATAAAAATTCGTCCTGGACGAATAGGACTTAGAAAAATTTTTCGAAGCAAGTTCCTATTCGTTCCAAATGCTCTATAGGAGATAACTGACAGATCGTCCAGTACGATATATATCGTCCTGTACGATCAGTATAGAATTTCAAGATCTCCTTAGTTTGTGTGTGTGATTTTATTCACTCAATTACAATCACTCCCTTTCAAAATTAATTCAAAGAAAAGACACTTCAAATAAACAAAATTTCTCATGTTGAATTTGATTTGAAGTTTTCGTAGTCTGGAGTCTGATTTTCCTGAAATGTTAGTACACACAAGAGCAAGTGCAAATCTTCTAAATTGTTAGGAGATAATTATACATCTGAACAATAATGTTTGGAATCATCAAAAATACATAAGTTGCACAAATATAAATCATTCAAATAGCAACTATTCAAACAATCTCCCCCTTTTTGATGATGGCAAAACAATTATTATTAGTATGGTTTCAAGTTAAAACACTATCTCTTATCTCCTAAACTCCCCCTGAATTTATGAGTATATTAAAATAAGGAGGCATTAAAGAACAAAAATTTTTGTTTTTCAAAAAAAATTTTAACACAGAAAAACATAAACCACAAACAAAAACATACAAACAAAAACATAAAAAAAATATACAAACAAAAACATAATAATTTCTCCCCCTTTTTGACAACAACAAAAAGTGAAGAAGAATAAGACAAGAAATGTAAATAATAATATGAAATTCATTGTTAAAATTTTAATCTAAATTGTGATTTGACATAGGGTATGCAATTTTAAACTAAAGATATTAGGTCAATCATAGAAATTCATAAAATTTATGAAAAGATATAACATTGTAAGTAAGAAGAATTTATCAAAGACATGATTCAATTTAGACATTTTGATTATTTGAAAATCATTACAAGTGAGATGTAAGAAACAATTCTATATTTCAAAGTTCAATAGAATATAAATGAACATTAGATCAACTTGAATTAAGAGATTAAACGAATTTGGAAAGAAGAGAATTACCTCATGTGGTGCTTTGCACATCTTTTCAAAGTTTTGGAGCACATTTTTGTGCATTTGTCTTTGGTTGGGCTTATTTTGTGCCTCTTTTTCACTTTGCAAATTTTTGCGAATCCCTTTTGATTTTTGTACATTTGTACAATTTTCAAGAGTAATTTGACCAATTCTTTCCAAAATCTATAATCTAACATTTCAAATATTTCTAGGTGCATAAATATCATTTGAGCATAGAAATACAAAATAAGATAACATCAAAATTGTAATAACAATATTAAATTTTATGTAGTCTAAATGAATAGACATGAACTTAAAAATTCTAACTACAACAAGTTATAAACAAATTATAAATTTAGAAAGTCTAGATTTTCTAATATAGATAATCTCATATTACAAACAAATTTGAGCACAATGTAGATTAAAAACAATATTAATGAAATTCATAAAGATTAGCCACATTTCAAAAC
The DNA here is from genome assembly GCA_016618105.1 of Dendrobium huoshanense. NCBI lineage: Eukaryota > Viridiplantae > Streptophyta > Magnoliopsida > Asparagales > Orchidaceae > Dendrobium > Dendrobium huoshanense. The sequence goes on from CM028359.1 coordinate 55,762,644, forward strand.
AAATCTAAGACAAACAAACTTTCATTAATTAAAAAGAAAATTACATAAAAACATTGAACCAAAAAAAAACATAACAACAAAACAAAAAAAATACACCAGACACACATAAAAAAAAAACTTCTACTGTTCTGGAGGAGGAGGAGGAGGAATGCCGCCAAAGAGATTGAAGTAGGAGGCCATTAACATTACATTGGTATTTATTTCATGAACTTCATCTCTAATATTACCAATGTCATGTTGCTGCTGCGTAAGATGAGCATCAAATTGATCAAACCTTTGATCAATGTGAGTCTCTAGTCTATCAAATCTCTCAATCAGATTCTGGTAATCTGATTGAGAAGCAGAAGCTTGCACTCCTTCTTCTTCTTCTTCTGAAGCACTATCATGTGCTTTTTCTTTTTCTTTTTCCTCCCTGAAGAGCAGTCTGAAAGATGCATCGTTGTAATAAACTGGCTCTTCATATTCCTCATCAGGATGGACTATATTGTACTTCTTCTCCAAAACATAACAAATCAAGTGCCCTAAAGAAATATTCTTCTTCCTTTTCTGATTAGGATGTCCTATTTCTGAAAGCCCATAGATATGATCTAGGATGAGTTGGGCTTCATCAATAGGTTGTCTTTTCATGATTAAAAAAGTTAGACAAGAAAGAAGAGGAGTAATGTTAATCCTATCACCAGCTTTAGGAATAATTGAGGATCTAAGGATATGCTGGATGATTCGGGCATCTTGGGTCATACCGGCCACTCTAGCAACATGATTGTCAATTCCATTTTCTCTAATTACCCTATTGATTTCATACCAATGGAAGACGTTTTCTGACATTAGGGTGTGAGCTCTATATCCTTCAGTCCTTAAGTTTAAAAATGCACCAAGGTCGTGCTTGGTGATCTCAACTTTTTTCTTAAAAACAAAAGAACTAATGATAGAGTGGTCAGAATTGAAACTCATGTTGGCTAGGAAGTAATGGAAGGTTTGCTTATTGTAGAAGTGGACAAGAGAGAGAATGAAATGAAATTGGGTTGAGGCAAAGAGGTGTAATACCCGAAATTTCAACTCCGTTTGGATAAGAATGCGAGACGGAGTGATTTTTGCAGAAGCAAAACGAGGAAAAGATTCCTCATTTGCTTTGGAAAGGAAGTTGTCTGGAGCATTCCTGTTGGGTTTCTTCACCAAAACTTTTTGTCTCTTGCTAGAGGAGGCCATAGTTGATTTGATGTAGAAAGGGATTGAAAAAGATGTTTGAAAGTGTGATTTTCAAGTTTGAAAGCCCTCATATTTAAGGAAAAACGATATGTTCGTCCTGGACGAAAATATTCGTCCTGGACGAAAAATTATCGTTCGTCTGGACGAAGTAATTTCGTACAGACGATCCAATTCGTCCAAAATGTAACGGCTTTTCGTATTCAACACAACTTACGATGCGTCCCTTCGTACAGGCTTTTTGACTTGACCGATCGTACATACGAAAATATTTCGTACAGACGATCAGAAAAGCGTTTCGTTTTAATGACTCTTGAAAACCGTCCCCTACAATGAATCGACACATGTTCGTACATACGAAAAAAGATCGTACAGACGAAAATCGTATTAAAAACTGTCTTATCCACTCAACCGCTGCATTCAATCGTCCCGACGTTTGAGAGAAAAAAAAAATTCGTACTGGACGATCACAGATCGTACAGACGATCCAATAAAAAACTGCTCTCAAAACGGTTTAAATTCGCGCAAACTGTTTCTTAACACATCGTCCTGTACGAAAAATTTCGTCCTGGACGATTTCCTCTAAAAACAATTTTTAATTTTGACTTTTTTTAATTTAACAAAATAAACAAAAACAATAAAAATAATAAAAAAAACAGAAAAACATAAGATACAATCATACATCCAAAAACAATTCATTCAAAAACACACAAAATTCACAAAATCACAAAAACAAAATACAACAAGTATCAATGTTGCAAAGACATTTTGATTAAGCATTCAAATCAATAACACCAAGCCTTGTTCTTAAAGTACTGAAGGTATCAAAGGCTAAAGGTTTTGTAAAAATGTCTGCAAGTTGATTTTCAGTTGAAACATGTATGAGTTCAATTTCTCCTTTGGATACATGATCCCTTATGAAATGATGCCTTATATCAATGTGTTTGGTTCTAGAATGTTGAATAGGATTTTTGGAAATGCAAATAGCACTAGTATTGTCACAATAAATTGGAATAGTGCCTATAGTTAATCCTAAGTCAATCAACTGTTGTTTTAACCAAAGTACTTGTGCCACACAACTTCCTAATGCAATGTATTCTGCTTCTGCAGTAGATAGTGCCACTGAATTTTGTTTTCTACTAGACCATGAAACTAATGAATTTCCAATGAATTGACATGTTCCAGAAGTGCTTTTCCTATCCACTCTACAGCCTGCAAAGTCAGAATCTGAGTAACCTAATAATTTCAAATGAAGAGCTAAACTTAGGATACCAAATTCCTAAGTTTTGAGTTCCTAGTAGATATCTTAAAATCCTTTTCACTGCTGTCAAATGTGATTCTTTTGGATCTGATTGAAATCTAGCACATAAGCAAACACTAAACATAATATCTGGTCGGCTAGCAGTCAAGTAAAGTAAAGATCCAATTATCCCTCTAAATTTCTTTTGATCAACAGATTTTCCCTTAAGGTCTTTATCTAACTGAACTGAAGAACTCATTGGTGTACTAACAGGTTTAGCATTGTCCATTTCATATTTTTTGAGGATGTCCTTAATATATTTGGTTTGACTAAGAAAAGTACCTTCCTCAAGTTGCTTAATGCTAAAACCTAGAAAGTAATTTAAATCTCCCATTAGACTCATTTCAAATTCACTACTCATTGTTTTAGAAAAATCATCACAAAGATGTTTATTTGAAGATCCAAAGATGATGTCATCCACATAAATTTGAACAATAAGTATATCCTTTCCAATTTTCCTTAAAAAGAGAGTTGTATCCACACTTCCTTTTTCAAAAGATCTTTCAAGTAGGAAGGTGCTTAACCTCTCATACCAAGCCCTAGGTGCCTGTTTCAATCCATATAATGCCTTTTTTAATTTGAAAACATGATTTGGAAATTTAGAGTTTTCAAAACCTGGAGGTTGTTCTACAAAAACATCTTCTTCAATTACTCCATTTAAAAAGGCACTTTTGACATCCATTTGAAACAATTTAAAACCTTTAAAACAGGCAAAGGCTAGTAAAACCCTAATTGCTTCAAGTCTAGCTACAGGGGCAAAAGTTTCCTCAAAATCAATTCCTTCAATTTGATTATACCCCTTAGCTACTAATCTAGCCTTATTTCTAATGACTACTCCTGAGTCATTCATTTTATTTTTGAACACCCACTTGGTTCCAACAACACTTTGATCTTTTGGCCTTGTAGTTAGTTCCCAAACTTTATTTCTTACAAATTGATTTAACTCTTCTTGCATGGCCAATATCCAAAATTCATCTGAAAGTGCTTGATCAATGTTAGTGGGTTCAACAGTTGAAATAAAGGCTGAATGATTGACTTCCTTGTTTAATCCACGCCTAGTTCTAACACCCTCACTTGGTTCACCTATGATTAATTCCTTTGGGTGGTTTTTAGAAAATCTCAAATCTCTAGGCAAAGGGTCTTCTCTTTCTAAATTTTCTTCCACATTTTCTTCCAAATTTAATCTATCTATCTTTTGGGAGTTTTCTTCAATTTCTTCTTCAACAACTTTTGGCTCTTCCATGTTTCCATTTTCATCAAAAACAACATGTGTGGTTTCTTCAATGACTAAAGTTCTTTTGTTGAATACTCTATAAGATTTTCCAACACTTGAATATCCAACAAAAATTCCTTCATCTGATTTTGGATCAAATTTTCCTAAGGCAGATTTTCCATTATTATGTATGAACACCTTGCAACCAAATACATGCAAATGAGACAAATTTGGTGTTCTACCTTTTAGCAACTCATAGGGTGTTTTATTCAAATTTGATCTCACATTCACCCTATTCAGAACATAGCATGCAGTGCTAACCGCCTCAGCCCAAAAATATCTAGGAAGTGAGTATTCTGCTAACATTGCTCGGGCGGCTTCTATTAATGTTCTGTTCTTTCTTTCAACTACTCCATTTTGTTGAGGAGTTCTAGGTGCAGAAAAATTGTGATCAATCCCATTTTCTTTACAGAAATCTTCAAATCTTTCATTTTCAAATTCTCCTCCATGATCACTTTGTATAGAAATTATTTCACATCCTAGTTTTCTTTGTATCCAAGTTGAAAAATTTCTGAATTCCTCAAATGATTCACTTTATGAAAAAGAAACTTAACCCAGGTGAATCTTGAAAAATCATCTACTATAACAAATCCATATACCTTTCCTCCTAGACTAACAGTGCTTACTGGTCCAAAAAGATCCATGTGTAGAATTTCTAAAGGTTTACTGGTCCTAAGATCTTTAATGGACTTAAAAGAGGACTTCACTTGTTTTCCTAATTGACATGCATCACACAAATGGTCCTTAGTAAAGTCTAGTTTAGGTATTCCTCTCACCAAATTCTTTTGGGTAATTTTTCTAAGATTTTTCATACTAGAATGACAAAGTCTCCTATGCCAAAGCCATGATTCATCAGAAACAGTTTTCAAACAAAAAGCAGTAGGAGATTGAATACAATTTAAATCTAGCATGTAAACATTGTTCACCCTTTTTCCATTTAAAACAATTTTTCCATTTAGGCTAATTATGCAGCTAGTAGGTAAAAATTTTACATTATAGCCCTTATCACAAAGCTGACTTATGCTAAGCAAATTATGTTTCAAGCCTTCAACTAATAAAACATTATCTATGAAAAAGTTTTTCAAGTTTCCAATCATACCTGATCCAACCACTTTCTTTGTGGTATTATCTCCAAGTGTAACCTTGCCTCCACTCCTGGCTTCCAGCGTTATGAATTGAGCAGTATCTCCAGTCATGTGCTTAGAACATCCGCTGTCCAGGTACCATATACTCTCACGAGGTCTTGTGTGAGAGTATACCTGCAAAATTCTCAAATGTTAGACCTGGGAACCCAAACTAGTTTGGGTTCACCTTTATGAAATTTATAATCAGATGCATGTGTGATATGTCTAGGTTTATGCATCTTAGTTCTCCACACCAAATTAGATTTAATCTTTAAAGTGCAGGTGTGAGATATATGTCCCAAAAATCCACAATTGTTACATTTAACATTAGGAAAAATATTCCTATGTTTTCTCTCATATGATTGTCTTCTAAGGGATTTCATGAATTTAGGATAATATTTAGGATTTGTAAAATCTTCAAGTTTAGGGGGGTTCCTATTATCCTCAAGAGCTCTTATAGTAAGTTTGTAAAATGAATTCATTTCCTCCAAGATTCGATTTGTATAACTTACCCTATATGTCTTGTGTTCAGATTCATCCTTAAATTTCTCAAATTCTTTTTCAAGTTCAGCATAGGATGATTTTAAATTCTCAAAATTTTTATTCAAGTCATCATATTCATCAAGTAGTTTCATGTGGTTGCTATCAATTAAAGCATGATCTTTCCTAAGGATTTCGTGTTCCTTATTAAGCTCTTCCAATTCTAAAACTATACAAGCATGCATCTTTTTAGTTTTCCTATATGCATCATGCATGTGTTCAGAAACTTCAAACAATTCATTATAAGTTAAATCACATACCTCTTCTTGATCTGATTGTTCAGCTTTATCTGCCATCAAGCAAAGGTTGGTGACTTCTTCTTCTTTATCAGTCTCAGATGAGTCTGAAGCTGAGTCCGCCCAAAAAGCCTTTTGAAACTTCTTCTTGCCCTTCTTTACCATTGGTTTCTCCTCTACCTTCTCCTTGCTAGGAGAGGCTTTGAGTTTTGGACAGTCAGTCTTTATATGACCTGGTTTCCTGCATTCATAACAAATTACTTCATTAGAAACCTTGCCATTTCTATTATACTTACCTCTATTCCATTGCTGGCGTCTCTTCTGCTTCCTCTTTAAAAAGCTTTTGAATTGTCTAGTCATCAGTGCTATATCATCTTCATCCTCAGGTTGTGAGTGTTCACTTTCTGACTCTTCCACATTTAGTGCAATATTCTTGTCCTTTCTTGGTTCACCTGCATCAATCTTTCTTTGACTTACTCCTTGCTCGTAAGCAATGAGTGAACCAAGAAGATTGTCAATAGAATAAATGTTCAGATCTTTTGACTCTGTAATTGCAGTAATTTTAGCATCGTATGCAGTAGGTAAACAACGAAGAATCTTATTAACCATTTCAGCATTAGTTAATTCCCTACCAAGTGCATGCAAAGAGGTGACAATTTGAGTGAATCTTGTGTACATGTCAGATATAGATTCATTAGGTTTCATGCGAAATAGTTCGTAGTCATGTAACAAGATATTTAGCCTAGATTGCTTAACCTCATTTGTCCCTTCATAAGTAATACAAAGTCTATCCCATATGTCTTTTCCGCTTTTACAAGTAGAAACTCGCATGTAGTCTTCAGATTTTAAAGCACAAAAGAAACTATTTAAACATTTTGCATTTAATTGTGCTAAGTCACGTTCTTCAATAGTCCAATCCGCATAGGGTGCATCTACCCTAATTCCATCAACTAATCTAGTTGGTTTTGTGTAACCTTCCTGGACTAACATCCACATGCGATAGTCAAGTGACTGTAAGAAAGTAGACATGCGTGTTTTCCAAAAATCAAAAGGAATATTGTCAAACAGTGGAGGTCTAGTGATAGAGTAACCCTCAGGAGTGTTTCGGTTTCCAAATGTAGCCATCTACGTTAATCAAAAAGTAGTTCAAACTTATGATTTTGAAACTATGCTCTGATACCACTTGTTGAGTCTAGTAATTAGGTTGTTAAGCCTAAGTAAATGTCCCAAGGCTACCAAGAGGGGGGTGAATTGGTAGTTTTTAAAAATTTTAAACCCTCTTAAAACTAATGTTGAACCGAAATGAAATTTTCTTTTAAAGTTTGTAGAAAATTGTTTTTCAACCACAGAGTTGTTAAAACAGAAATTTAAAATGCGGAAACGTAAAAGCAATAAAGTAAATGACACCAGATTTATAGTGGTTCGGTCTATAACCAGACCTACATCCACTCCTCAGAGGCACCCTCTGAGTATTGCACTAATACCACAAAGTGACTCTCCTTTAGCACCCACAGCAAGGCGGAGAAGCCTATACAAAACCCTCTTTTCACCACTCCCCGGTGCGGCAGAGAACCGTCGTCCTTTTACACAATCCACAGTGCTGGCAGAGAACCGTCGTCCTTTTACACTCTCCTAGTGTGGGCAGAGAACCCTACAGCTGTTCACACTCTCCAAGTGTAGGCAGAGAACCTTCTTCCTTTTACACTCTCCTAGTGTAGGCAGAGAACCCACGGCTGTTCACACTCTCCAAGTGTCGGCAGAGAACCGGACCTTCTTGAATGATCTTCTCACAAGAACCTAGAAGAAAGAAAGAAAGGAGTGAAGAAATCCAATTTCACAAGTAGAGATTCTTACCTTAGCAATCCAAGTGAAGCCTTCTTGCTCCAATGGTAGGAATCCTCCTTTGAATGCTCTCTTCCACTCTCCCCTTGACTATTCTCTCAATAGGCACAAAGTTCAAGTGACAAAAAGATTGGGTGGCAGTCTAATTTGAAGTATTTATACAAAAGACAAGAAAAACCGCCCAAAAACTGCAAGTTTTCAATTCTGTACGCAGTGGATCGTCCGGTACGATCGTGGATCGTCCTGGACGATTTTACTTAAACGATCTGAAACGACCCAATTTGTATATGTGTACGAAATGACTTCGTACAGCTGATCGTCCTGTACGAACTAGGTTCGTCCAGTACGAACGGTTATTACAAGGTCGGTTCTAGAAACTGCTGAAAACTGTCCTAAGTCGGTTTATCGTTTGGACGAAAATTTGATCGTCTGGACGAAAATTTTCCAGAGAGCTGATCGTCCTGGACGATGATTTATTTCGTCTGGACGAAAATTTTCCAGAGCGCCCATCGCCGGGGACGATAATATGGTTTCGTCTGGACGAAAATTTTTCAGAGAGCTGTTCGTCCGGTACGAAATTTATTTTCGTCTGTACGAAAATTTTCCAGAGCGCCCATCGCCGGGGACGATATAAAAATTCGTCCTGGACGAATAGGACTTAGAAAAATTTTTCGAAGCAAGTTCCTATTCGTTCCAAATGCTCTATAGGAGATAACTGACAGATCGTCCAGTACGATATATATCGTCCTGTACGATCAGTATAGAATTTCAAGATCTCCTTAGTTTGTGTGTGTGATTTTATTCACTCAATTACAATCACTCCCTTTCAAAAATTAATTCAAAGAAAAGACACTTCAAATAAACAAAATTTCTCATGTTGAATTTGATTTGAAGTTTTCGTAGTCTGGAGTCTGATTTTCCTGAAATGTTAGTACACACAAGAGCAAGTGCAAATCTTCTAAATTGTTAGGAGATAATTATACATCTGAACAATAATGTTTGGAATCATCAAAAATACATAAGTTGCACAAATATAAATCATTCAAATAGCAACTATTCAAACAACAGGAATGGTCATAGCTGAGGGAGGTCTTAAACCATCGCTCGGCCTTTTGGATCTCCTCTTCGGTCTCCTCGTTGAGGAAATCAAAGATACGAGGACTAGAAAACTTGTAGGTCTCATCGACCTGGAGATTGGCTGAGAACTAGAGGAAGGAGGTTTCTAAGGGCTCTAACTTAGGGTTTCAGGGTTACGCAGAGAGAGCGTGAGGAGTCTTGGAGTCGGGCGGAAGAAATGAAGGCTTCTCTTTCCTTTTTACAGTGGGGATTTTTTGCTTATTTGTGTAGTGCACAAAGATAAACGGAAGATGGTGATGCGGAGAGAGAGAGATACCTCATTAGTCATTACCACTAACATCGGTACTCTCACGAGGCTAGGGCCCACTAGTGCCAATCACAAGTGACTAATATTGTTAAATATTTTTTTAGTATATTTTCTCACATTCAAAGTTCTAAAAATTTGATCGGACAATGTATAGAAAGAATGAGAGGTTCCTAATTCGACCGGTCTAATTGGGCTGAATCAGATGACGTAATAAATAATAAATATTATTGAAATTTAAAAAAATTAACATAATAATAATGTTATCATTCAAAATATGAGACAAAAAATTAAACTAAAAAAACTATGAAACATAAAACTTATATAATTAAGTAAATTAATTATTTTAAAATTTTACATAAAAGAAAAAAAATCTAAACCTTATAATTATAAGAATTAACACTCATAAAAATATGATAATTTTAAATTTAAATATTTTTTAAATTTTAAATTTAAATATTTCTCAAATTTTAAATTTTATTTTTAATTTAAATATAATTTACATATGACTGTATAATTTAATATAAATTATTATTAATTTATGTTACATGTTTAATATAAATTTAGTTATAACATAAGTTTATAATTTTAATATAAATTATTCTTATTTTATATTATATGATTAAAAATATTTTACATATTTATATGGTATAACAAAGTTATTTTATAAATTTATATCTAAAATCATTAATAAATAGATAAAATTATTAATGATAAATTATTTTTTAAAGTGCATAAATAAATAAATTTTATTATTATGTAATAAATACTTATCATTCACATTAAAAATAAATAATTAAAAAATTTGTTTAAAATTAAGTTTTATAAGCATTACATATGTTTTGAACTCATACACACATCAACTCTTTCTTTAGTCCCACATCTCTTAGAAATTTTTTTTTGTTATTGTTTATATAGCCTTTTGAATTTTCTTGCATGAAGAGCTAATATGGAGTGATGGGTCCATGTGAAGATGTTTCATGATAGTTCAAAGGCAAATGTTTATAATTAAAAATATATTTAAATTTAAATTAAATATTTTAAATATATATTAATTTATTTATTTAAAAAAATATCTAAAATTTATGGGATTTGAACCAGTCAGTTCAAAATAATCGACGGTGATTCACCGCTTGAACTGGTAGTTCTGACAGGTTCAGTACAGTTTGATGCAGAAGTAGTTTTAAGCCTAAACCGGACCAATCTTGTGACCAATTCATGGTTTAACTAGTCAAACCATCTGGCCCTGTCCGATTTTTAAAACATTGCTCACATCTATAAATTTAGTCTTTTTATTTGCCATTTTTTTATTCATTTATCGAGTGAAGAGCAAATCCACTTCAAGAGGCATTATTCATTCTCATCAATTAATTAAGAGCAGAAATAGGAAGCTAAAAAAGCCTCATTCAATTACAATCTATAATTTAAAACTTTATTTAAGGAGTTAGTTTTTACTAGTTAATAAAATATTTAAAATAAATTCATTGCTTAAAATGGAATTATTTGCAAAACTTTTTTCATTTAAATAATAATATGAACGATATGAAAATTTTGAAGTCACAAAAATTATTTATTAGTTAAAAGGTATTTGACGTTCAATATTTGCTATAGTTTTATTATTTGTAATTTGAACGAGTGGATTATAAATAAGAAATTATTTCTTTTAAATATTTTTTTTTTGTGATTTAAATCTATTTGTGGCTAATACTAAAGTTTTTTAAAAAGTATTTAAAATTTACTATGCTCATTACAATATCTTTGTAGTTTGTAATGAGCATAGTGAATTCTATGAAAGTAGCTAGTGAAGCAAAAAAACTTTACCTCACTAAATAGTGTTAACTGTATAAAACATAGATTAAAAAAAACAAGCAAATCTCCTTTCACAGGGTTGCTGCCAACTAAAGCAAAAAACATAGGAAGAGAGGTATTACTCTATTGGTGGAATTTTTGAAAAAGATGTTTTGGAAAATTTGATCTTATTTGGGAAATTTGAGTTTTAAATTCATAGTTTCAAGATCGAACATCTAGTTATAAATAATATATTGCCCATTAAGGCAAAGATATCATTTTCTAATGGGGTTAGATGATGAAACTAAAATTTATCATCTCGATTGTAGTAATCGAATTCAAGTAAGAATCACATATAGTGAAAGTTTGTTAGGGTTGTTAAACTCTTATGAATTAGCACAAGGCTAACAAAGAGTGGAGGGTGAATTGGTAGTTTTAAAAATTCTTAAACAAAAGGCAAGTTTTTTTTTTAAACCTTTTTGAATATTTTTAAAACAAACAAGATCAAACCCTTGATGCAGAAGCTATTAACTAAACAAAACAAATATTTTAACCATACAATAAACCATAGAATATTAAGGTGTGGAAATTAAAATGCGAAAAAAGTAATAAGAAATAACACATAGGATTTTATAGTGGTTCGATCAACTTGACGTCTACTCCTCGGAGGCACCCTCAGAGTATTGCACTAATAACTATAGAGTCTCTCTTTTTTCTCCCACAACAAGGTAGAGAAGCCCTTACAAAATCCTTTTCACTGACTCTGGTGAGGCTAAAGAACCCTGACTTCTTTTGCTTCCTCCAAAACCAGGCAAGAACCATGATCTAGTACCAATGAAGACCTCCTAAGATCCACCAAGGAGCCAAGGATGATTATTAGAGAAGAAGACTTGAATCCTTGCTTGGAGAAACCTTTTTTAAAACCTCGCAAACTCCCAATCACAAGATTCTCTCTCTAGGTCTCTCAGGCTCTCATACTTCTTCTCTAAGCTCTTTTAGGTCAGGAAATCAACAAAATATTTTATCATAAGTAATATAGAAAGCTTAAATAGAAGGCCTTAAAAAATTGCCCTAATTTTTAACTTGCTATCAAAGATCATCTAGAACGATCTATAGATCATCCTGTACAATTAGTTTAGATCAGCCCCTCTAGCCAGGATGATCTGAGTTTACTGTACAATTAGAACATAATATTTGTTCTAATCATGCACAACGATTTGGTTATCGTCCCATATAATCAATTCAAAAACATACATAATCATCCAACAAATTGTTCGGGACATCTAGGAGATAAATCAGGATGATATAAGAATATAACTAATCTTTAGGATGACGTAATCATCCAGGATAATGCTTAGATCGTGCTGTAAAATTAGTTCAAAATTAGTTATTATCAACCAGTAGATAGTTCAGGACATCCATGAGATTTAGCAGAGAATTAAGGTTTTTCGTATAGATCATCAAGGATGATCCTACAATCGATTAAGGCAATTTAATCGATCAATCTAACCTTAATTACTTTTCTTAATCACCTGACTAATTTATGCATAATTATAATGAATCATCCATGGTGATATGGGATTGTCCTGTACGATTAGAACAAAATTCTAAAAATAAAATCTTGCCTAAATAAGTTTCGTGGCTGAGCATTTTTTTGTTTGAGCTTATCGAGTAGGATGATGGGAGTATCATCCAAGAAGATTTGCTTAAGCAAGTTTATATGACCCAAATGCATTAATCAGAGTTTTTGTTTTTGTCTGGTCATCCAAGATGATATAAAATCATCCTATACGATATGATCAAAAAAAAATCTAACTCATTAAATTTCTTCCCTTGTGTGTGTAAGTAATGTTACTTAGATTTTGGATCCACTAATATATATTTGACTCAAGAAAAGATAAAAATGCATTGAAATAGAAATTACAGACTGACTCAATTATAGTCTATTTGATCTTGAGCTGATTGACCATCCAAGTGAAGTTGTGAACCTGAAAGGTTAGTGTGCTTAGCATATAAAATAGATATGCATGAATGACAGTAGTTAAGGAACAATAATGTTTGTTATGATAAACATCACAATAGTTGGGTTTAGATTTGTAACATATAGTCCTAAAGGGTTGAAATGAGATTCTATCAATATTTAATCACTATAATCTAGATGAGAGATCATTAATTTTATATTTCATATCACAATAACAAATAATGTCTCTCCAAAGAGAGAATATATCACTTAATGTCGATCGATGGAACATGATGATAATGATCATTATCAACTTGATTTTCCCTAAGAAGATTTAATTTTGAGTTTTCAAAATTGATATAAAAAAAGTTTGATGTGGATTCTAAATCTCATACTAGCCCAAGCCCTTGTAGTTAGTGATATTATAGGAAATCAGAATTTTCTATGAATACTCTTGATTAAAAAAATGGCAAAATTTTGTTAAAACATTTTCTATGAGTGATATCAAAGGAGGTGAATTTTGGAATTTTAAGTGGGAAATGAATCAAATTAGAGCACTTATTTTTAAGGTCAAAGAAAGAAGAGTAAGGGACACTTTGGGATTCTGGAATAATCCAGAAGTGTCGTAACCAAATCTAAGTGTTCGGCTTTAAGTTTGGAATTGAAGGAAGATTTAATTTAAGTTGAGCATTTTATTAAAAATTGAGATTGTATACCTAGAGGCTGGGGTCTAATGATTCAAAATTTTCCATGGATCTTAAATCTAAATTAGGCATCACATAATGGTGACCCAAACCTAATTAATGTATAGTAAAATCTGAACATACCCCGACCTGAATTGGGAACCAGCTAGCCACCTAATCAATTTTAAATCCATGAGTTCGATCATTTTATGAAAGAGTGCTAGGAAGATTTTTATTAAAATTTTGGAGAACTGAGGCCGACGGCTATAGATTGTCCTAAGTGGCCCCTTAACTTATGCTAGGTGAAAATGCTGAAGATAAATACAATTAAAATTTAGACTCTTTTAAATGTAATTCTAATACAATGCATGATGTTCACCTTAATTTTCAGCCAACCTTAGGTCAAGAGGGTTGACTTGGTCAAATTGACCAAGCTAGATCCCAAGACTTATTCCATTGAGTTTAGCAGTTCAAGCCTAATCTATTAAAACCCAAACCAAGGCCCTAGGTCAACCTGGTTAACCCAGGTTGACCCAATTAACCCAAAAGGCCCTTTTTTATTTCAAATCAAATCCTAAAGCCTTCGGGGCTCGATCCACCCCCTCTGTTGAGTTCCATGGGTCATACCAAATCTGTTGAGTTCAGACCCATGCCCTGGGTTATCCTGGTTGACCAGGTCAACTGAGGTTAACCTAATTAGTCCAAATGAGCCCAATTCAAGTTCTAACCCATTCCAACCTTTCTTTGGCTTAACCCCTCACCTACATAAGTCAAATTGACCATGTTAACTGGGTCAACCTTCGACTTGGTCAATTCAAGTATTCCTTGGTCAAATTTGACATATTAAAGTCAAATTATTCCCTCCCATTTAAAGCATTGAAACACCTTGCAATTGCTCCCCTAGGCTTAAGCCATGACCAAGGATGTTGATTTTTCTCCTTATTAGTCCTAAGAGCAATCCCAATTGTCTATAATAGACCTAGGTTTATAAATAAGATTTTTAGTGTTCTTTAGAGGGACTCTCTTGCTCTTGCTCTCACCCTTGGCTCTCCTAACCCAAGATCTTTCGTGTGTGAGCTCCCATACTCTCCCTCCACCTTTCCCAAGTCAAAACCACCACTTAAACCTTGGAGGCAGTGAGTTTTCTTGTCAACCCAGGTAATTTTCGTTCAAACTATTCTCCCCTTTGATCTAGGGCTTATTAAGGCTCGACTTCAACTTGAGAATTATATGAGGATAATTTACAAGCACATAGAACATAAGACCTACGTTGAATCCATCCATTGGATTGAGGTAAAATTAAACCCTAGATTAGAACACCTAGATCTAAATAGCATTTCATACACCACATTTCAAACCTCAAAATCTACCCCCTATGAATGCTCCTCATTAGTACGTATCATGTTTAAAATTTAGTTCAATTTGGTCCACCAGATTGATCAAATAAAGCGAAATACCAATCTACAGTTCAGGTAACCTAACACCCATTTTACGTATGATCTAAGCAAATGATCTTACGATCAACGGCTTGGAAAAGAATTCATGGCTTTAGTTTGACTACAACTCTGATTCCACAATTAGTGGCTTTATTAGGCTACATCTAGATAGCTCATCTCAAATAGCGAAGGTTTAGATGACGCTCTAACCATGCCTATATGGATGAGTGGTGTCACGTCCGTGATAATGATTGTAAAGGTCATTGCGTTAAAGTTTGCTGGTGACGTAATCATCGTGCTGCCATGTAATCTTTGGCTGCAGACTGCGGATCCAATCCGTAGCCACCACGTGTCCTACAACTAATTTTAATTAAAATATATATTATAATTATTTTAAAACTTTTTTAATCAAACTTTTTCAAAAATTAATTAAAATTATATACTAATCTAAAAAAATAATATAATATATCATTTTCTTTAGAAAAATATTCTCTTTATTTTAAAAATAAAATTAGTTTAAAATTTTAATTAAATTTCAAATTATTTTAATTATTAAATATTTCTTATTTTTAATAAATAATTAAAATACTTAATAAAAATTTAAAGTTCCATTTGATAATGTAAGTTCTAATTTTAGAGAGATATTTAATTTGTTTTAACTTATAGTTTAATTTAATATTTAATTTTTTTAAGTAATTACTTTATAATAATATAAAATTAATATTTATGTTATATTTATTATTAATAATTATTTTTTTTAAATAATAAAAAATTTATTTTCTTTAAAAATCATAGTATTATTTCTTTAAAATTTATCCTTTTTTTATATTTTTTTTAATTTATTTTATTTTAAATTTTTTCTTTAATTAATGAAAACTTAACTACCTAATTAATAATTAAAAATAAAAATTTAAATAATTTATAATTTTTATAAATATAATTTTATTAAATTATTTTAAACTTTAGATAGCTTTAATATTTAATTTAATATATTTTAATAGATATTTTTATATATTAAATACTTTAAATTATTTTTAAAATTTCCTTTAATTGTTTCAAACTTTAAAAATTCAAAATAAAACTATTTAAAATTATAAAGATTTGTATAATACCTTAAATTTTTAGAAAATTAAGTATTTTAATTTAAAATTTTTTCACAGGTTAAAAAATTAAATTTCTTAATTATTATTTATTATTTAATTACTTTACCAACTTAAGTATTATTTAATAAATAGTATATTTTGTATTTTAAAATTAAAACTTATTTTTAAATTATTTTCAACATTCTCTTGGGATGGCTAGTGGATATATATATATATATATATATATATATATATATATATATATATATATATATATATATATATATATATATATATATATATATATATATATATATATATATATATATATATATATATATATATATATATATATATTAAATCCATTTAATTTTGAGAGATCATGTTTTAAAATCTCAAACAAAGGCTATGCATGTGAATAGCTTTAATGGGGGGGAGGATTAGTGGATGATTGGGCTCCAGTCATTCACTAATCACCATCATTATTCATGCTTAATTACTATTTAATTTCATTATATATATATATAAGACGCATGAGCACTTAACTTGGGACCTCCTAATTATAAGGACATGGTGTTCTAAGATCTCTCCTTAAGCTCATCTCAAATTCACTAATTATTTTACAAAAATCATCACAAAGATTTTTATTTGTAGATCCAAAAATGATATCATCTACATAAATCTAAATAATGAGTAAATCGTCTCCCAATTTCTTCAAAAAAGTAGTGGTGTCCACATTTTCCTTTTCAAAACATCTCACAAGTAAGAAAGTGCTTAACCTCTCATACCAAGCCCTAGGTGCCTATTTTAATCCGTATAATTCACTTTTTAATTTAAAAATATGATTAGGGAATTTTGAATTCTTGAAACCTAGAGGTTGTTCAACATAAACATCCTTTTGAATCACCCCATTCAAAAAGACACTTTTAACATTCATTTAATATAATTTAAACTTCTAAAATAGGTAAAGGCTAACAAAACCATAATTACTTCAAGTCTTGCTATGGGGGCAAAAGTCTCCTCAAAATCAATCCCTTCAATTTGATTATATCTCTTAACTACCAATCTAGCCTTATTTCTAACAAAAACTCTTAAGTCATTCATTTTATTTTTAAATTCCCACTTAGTTCCAATAACACTTTGATTTTATGGTCTTTTAGTTAATTCTCAAACATCATTTATTACAAATTGATTCAATTCTTCTTGCATAGCTAAAACCAAAATTCATTCAAAAGTACTTGATTAACATTTATGGGTTCTATCAATTAAATAAAGGTAGAATGATTGACTTCTTTTTTATGTCCATGCCTAGTCCTAAAACCTTCACTAGGTTGACCTAAAATTAATTCCTTAGGGTGGGTTTTAGAAAATTTCAAATCTCTAGGGATCAGGTTTTTTTATCTCCAATTTATCTTCCAAATCAATCTTTTCAATCAATTAGGAGTTATTTTCTATATCATCCTCTTCCAAACTTAGCTCTTCTAAAATCCCAGATTCATCAAATATTACATGTGTGGTCTCCTCAGTTATCCCAGATTCCAATACTCTGTATGATTTTTTTGTTAAATACTCTGTATGATCTTCCAAAAATATGCAAATGTGACAAATTAGGTGTTCTCCTTTTTAGACGCTTATATGTATTTTATTCAATTTTGATCTAATATTCATCATATTCAGAACATAACATGCCCTACTAACCAATTCAGCTCAAAAATATTTAGGAAGTGAATATTCTACCAACATGGCTCTAGTGGCTTCAATTAATATTCTATTCTTTCTTTTGACTACTCCATTTTGTTAAGGGGTTCTAGGTGCAAAAAAATTATGATCAATTTCATGTGTTTTATAAAAATCCTCAAAATTTTCATTTTTAAGTTCACCTCCGTGATCACTTTGAATTATTAGAATTTGACATCCTATTTTCCTCTGAATCCAAGTCAAAAAATCTCTAAATTCCTTAAACGATTCATTCTTATGAAATAAAAATTTAACACATGTGAATCTTGATAAATCATCAACTATCACAAATCCGTATACCTTCCCTCATAGACTTACATTATTAATTGGTCCAAAAAGATCCATAAGAATAATCTTCAATGGTTTGCTAGTTCTGAGATCTTTATTGAAATGAAATGAGGACTTCACCTATTTTCCTAGTTGAGATGCATCACGAAGGTGGATCTAGTAGAGTCTAGTTTTGATATACCTCTAACTAAATCTTTTTGGGTAATTTTCCTAAGGTTTTTTATGCTAGCATGATAACGTCTCTAATGCCATAACCAAGATTCATTAGAAATAGTTTTTAAACAAAAAGAATTAGGATTTTTAATACAGTTCAAATCTAGTATATAAATATTATTTACCCTAATTCCATGCAATACTTCATTTCCATTTAGGCTTGAAAAAAAAATTAATGTTATACCCTTTTACACAGCTGGCTTATACTTAATAAATTATACTTTAAGCCTTCAACAAGTAATACATTCTCTATGAAAAAAACTTGCAAGTTTCTGATCACACCTATGCCAAGCACTTTTCTAGTTGTATTATCTCCCTGTGTTACCTTGCCTCCATTCAGGGCTTCCAGCGATATGAACTATATAGTGTCTCCAGTCATATGCTTCGAGCAACTACTGTCTAGGTACCAAATTCTCTAATAAGGTCTTGTATGAGAGCGTTCCTACATAATAATCAAATGTTAGTCTTGGGAACCCAAACAAGTTAGGGTTCTTCTTTTGGTAAAATAAAACTAGAAGCATGTATGATATGACTTGGTTTATACATCTTAGGTCTCCACACTAAATGAGTTTTTTTATCTATGGTACAAGTGTGTGATATATGTCTAATCATCCCACAAGTATAATACTTAACTCCAGGAAAAGGGTTTCTTAATCCTCAAAAATAATTTTATCTCTTCCTAGGTGTTAAAATTTTTTAGATCAAAATAGGATTTGTAAAATCTTTAAGTGTATGAAGTTTTCTATTTTCTTCGAGAGCTTTCACTTTCAACATAAGAGTTGTGATTACATCTTCTAACACAGTGTTTTCATATTTCAGATAGTGCTCTCTATTCTCAGATTCATCCCTAAAATCTTTAAATTCTTTTTTTAATTTTTATAGGATAATTTTAAAAGTTCATTTTATTTATTCAAATCATCGAATTCATCTAGTAAGCTCATGTGGATGTTATCTATCAGTTTGTGATCTTTCCTAAGAATTTCATGCTCTATTTGTAGTTCTAGGAATTTTAAGTTCAATATAGCATGTATTTTCTTGAGTTTTCTATATGTTGTATGTATTCTTTCAAAAATTCAAGTAATTCAATATAAGTTAAGTCACATACCTCTTCTTGATTTAGTTGATCAAGATTATCAAATATTAAACACAGGTTTGTGACTTCCTCCTCCTTTTATATTTCTGACAAATTTGAAGCGGAGTCCGTCCAAAAAGCTCTTTGAAACCACTTCTTGCCCTTTCTCACATTTACTTTCTCCTCCACCTTCTCCTTGCTAGGAGTGGCTTTGAGATTGGGGTACTCTGATTTTACATGTCTAAGTTTCCTGCATTCATAGCAAATAACATAATTAGATATCATAATATTTTTATGGAACTTACATTTGTTCCACTACTGGCATCTCCTCTACTTTCTTTTTAGAAAACTCATAAATTGCCTTATCATCAAGGTAATACCGTCCTCATCCTCGTGTTGTGATTGATCACTCTCAGAGTCATCTACTTTCAGTGCTATATTCTTTTTCTTTCACTATTCTCCTACATCAATCTTCCTTTGACTCACTCCTTGCACGTAAGAAACTAGTGATCCAAGATGATTATTAATAGAGTAAATATTTAAGTCTTTAGACTCTATAATCGTAGTAATTTTAGCTTCATAATTAGTAGGTAAATAATGAAGAATTTTATTAATCATTTCAACATTTATTAGCTCCCCACCTAATGCTTGCAAAGAAGTGACTATTTGAGTAAATATTGTATACATATCAGAAATATATTCATTTGGTTTCATGCGAAATAATTCATAATCATATAATAATATATTTAATTTAGATTGCTTTACTTCATTAGTCCCTTTATCAGTAATACAAAGTCTATCACAAATGTCCTTTCCACTTTTGCAAGTGAAAATCCACATGTAATCTTCTCACTTAAGTGCAAAAAAGAAACTATTTAAGTATTTAGCATTTAACTGTACCATGTCACATTCTTGTACAGTCCAATTAGCAAAGGTTGATTTTACTCTAATGCCATTTACAAGTCTAGTTGGCCTAGTATACCCTTCTTGAACTAAAATCCACATGCGAAAATCAAGCGATTGAAGAAAAGTTGACATGTATGTTTTCTAAAAATAAAAAGGGATATTATCGAATAATGGAGGTCTAGTAATTGAATACCCTTCAGGTGTGTTTCAGTTTCCAAATATAGTCATTATCGTTTCAAAAATTAGTCTAAACTTCTAATTTTGATACATAACTCTGATACCACTTATTGATTTTGTATAGGTTCTTAAACCTAAGCTGTTGTCCCAAGGCTAACAAAGAGGGGGGGGGGTGAATTAGTAATTTAAAATTTCTCTTAGATTCTTAAATAGAAAACCTTTTAAACTTTATCAGCAATTTGATTTTAATTTAAAAATAACCTTTTCAACTATAGAAATTAAATTGCAGAAAATAAATACGAAAATTAAAAGACACAAAAATTTATAGTGGTTCGGTTAAACACGACCTATATCCACTCGCTAAAGACTCCCACATTAGGTATTACACTATTACCAAAGTGACTCTCCTTTTTCCCTCACAGCAAGAAGGATAAGACTTTAGAAAACCTCTCTTACACCAATCCCCGGCGTGGTAGAGAACCAACATTCTTTCACACCGTCCAAGTGTCGCAGAGAACCAATATTTGTTAATAATCTCCAAGTGTCAGCAGAGTATCGTCGTCCTTTTTCACCCTCCAAGTATCTGCAGAGTATTGCCATCTTTTTACACCCTCCATGGTAGAGTATTATTGTCCTTTCATACCCTCCAAATCTCAGTAGAGTACCGAATCTTCTTCAATGATCTTCTCACAAGAAATTAGAAGAAAGAAAAGACGAGTGAAAACAAAATATACAAAGAGATCCTTACCTTTAAGTAACCTTGTGAACTCTTCACACTCCACTTGCAAGAAATTTCTCTCAAACACTCTTTCTCACTCACTCTTTCTATTTCCCTTGAAGAATCACAAAGAACATATCATTTCACATCAGTTTTTAAAAGATTTCGTATTTGTAAGACATTAAAAATCGTCCAAAAAACTAAAATTTTCCATTTTGAGAATATTCGATTGTATAGTACGATCATATGTTTGTATGTATGAATAGTTTAAAAATTGTTGCGAACAAATGTATTGTGAATTTGTATGAAATAACTTCATACATGATGATCGTCCAGTATGAATCAGGTTCATACTATACGAGTTGTTAGAAAATTTTTCATCTTATTCGGCATGAAGAGGGACCCCACAATTTTGTACTCTAGATGGCGTACGTACGATGATGATATCATACGGTACAATTTGTTCATAAAATTTTCAAGTTTGTTAGGATGAAAAGGGACTCGTCCAACTCGTGCACTAGACGACATAGGTATAATGATGACATCATACAGTACGATCTGTTCAAAAAAATTTCAAGTTTATCATGAAGAAAAGGGATCCATCCAACTTGTACGCTGGACAATGTACATACGATGATAATATCAGACGTTATGAACCATTTAGAAAAACTTTGAATTTATCAGGATGAAAAGGGACCCATCCAATTCATATACTTGATGACGTACATACAAATGGAATATCATACAGTATGATCCATGCTTAAAAAAAATTTATACTTTCTATTCATTTGACTGCTCGCAGGAGAAAATAACTTATCAAATTATCCCATACGAAATGACTTCGTATAGTACAATTAGTTTAAAAATTGTAGATTTTAAACACTCCCAAAGTATGTGTGTGTGCACAATTACTCAATTATAATCACACTATCTCAGACTCAATAAAATAAAAAATATAGACTTTATTTATAATAAACCCTAAATTGATCTAACTTAAAGCCTTCAACAATTTGGAGTATGATTTTCTTTAAATTTTAGTACAAACGAATAACAAAACAATACATCTAAAATATGTTAGGAAAAATTGTAATTAAAAATAATAATATTTGGAATCATCAAAAATATATATGTTACCAGAATATTAATAATAATAAACTAGATTGTAACTATCTCAACACACAACATATACTTGCCCATAATGGAATATTATGGGATAGCATATGATGGCATATATCTCAAATTAAGATTGTAAAGAATTCTTGGAAGATTTTGATTTTGAAATTATTACTGAACTTCTCCCAATTTCTGAAACATAATAAATCCGACTTTTGTCTTGCCCAAAGGCTTACAAAATAGAGAGAAATTCAAGGAAGATTTCTTTCCCAACTCTCTTCATTTCAATAAGTCAAAGAGAAAAGGGAGGTTAAGGCTAAAGTATTGAGAAACTGAAGATCTTGAGAAAAGGATCAACATAGCTCCTTAAAATTTTAAAAGTCCATGTATTAAGTCAAATTCAATATCATAGATTCATAAAATTGGGAATGAAATCTTAAAAGCTTGATTTGATGCTACCACCCTGCCAATTAAGTTGGGGATAGAAGATCAAAATCCAAAATTTTGATAGAGGTTTCACCTCTCTTTTTGACAAGTCTTTTCTTTTTTTGATGTTGGCCACACTCGCTCAAGGAAGAAATTGGTAGAGGGGCTAACAAAATAAAAAGTAGTTAAGACTACCAATGAAAGAACATTTTGCCATTATTAGAGATGGAGAGAAAGATTTAGTCCCACAAGGCATGCCAATCTTTAGTTGGTGAAAGTTTTGAAAATGGAATTTAAAAGATTTAATCTTATTTGGGGAAATTTGAGTTTTAAAGCTATAGTCTCAAGATCATACATCTCGTTATAAATAATATATTTCCCTTAAGGTAAAGATATTGTATACTAACAGAATCGTATAATGAAACTGCAAGCTGTCATCTCCATTATAGTAATTGATTTCTAATAAGAATCACATACGATCTCGAATGGTTGAAATGAGAATCTATCAATATCCAAAAACAATAATCTGGATGCGAGATCATTAATTTCATATTCTATATCACAATAATGAATTTTATATAATTTCAAATAGAGAAAATATCATTTATTATCAATTGATGGAACATGAAGATAATGATCGCTATCGACTTGATTTCCCTTAAAGAAGACTAATTTTAAATTTTGAAATTTGATTTTAAAAACTAGTTGTGTGCGATTCTAAATCTCCCATGAGCTCAAGCCCTCATAGTTAATTATACCTTTAGAAATTAGAGTCTCCTATGAAAACTCTCGATTTAAATAGAAGCAAAATTTTGTTAAAAGATTTTTTAGGAGTAATATCAAAGGAGTTGAATTTGGAATTTCAAGCGGGAATGGATCTATTTAGAGCACTTACTTTCAAGGTCAAGGGAAAAAGAGTAGGGGACATTTTGAGATTCTGGAATAATTTAAAAGTATCCCAACCTAATCTAAGTGTTGGGCTTTAAGTTTTAGATCAAAAGAAGATTTAGTTTGAGTTGAATATTTTAATAGAAATTTGGGATTATATTATCAGAGATTGGGGTTTTATGATCAAAGATCCGCCCTAGACTATAAATCTAAATTAGGCTCCACATAGTGGTGACCTGTACCTAACTAATGTAATGCAAAATTTGGACATACCCTGGCCTGGATTGGGGAGCTAACTAACAACCTAGTCAATTTTAAATATATGAGTCTGATCATTTTATGAAAGAGTGGTAGGGAGGTTTAATTAAAGTTTTGAAGGACAGGGGCCAACATTTTAAGATTATCCTAAATGACCCCTTGACTTATGTTGGTTGAAAATGTTAAATACATACACAATTAAAGTTTAAACTATTTTAAGTTTGTTTCTAATGCAATGTATGCTTGCCAAAATTCTCAAATCATGAATGCTTGAAATTTTGAAAAAAAAAGTCAATTTTTTTTTTTTTTTTTAAAACTAAGCTTCCCTAGGTTTAGCACCTCATCCTCATAGGTCAGATTATCTAAACTCTACTCACAAGTGGAGAAGTGCCTTGAAATAATGAAAGGAGATGTATTAATATGCATAGGACCCTGAGGGGCAATCCCCAGCTTATTCCCTAAATTCATTATCTTTCTGTGTTATTTAACTCCTAAAATTTTAAATCATAATTATGAGTAGAAAAATTTTCACACCCTCACAAGCCTCACGTATCGAAGCTAAAGCAAAAACTGGCACACAAATACCAAAAAAATTAGGTAAAGTAAGCAGTCCTATACATAATCAAGTCAACATATCAAATATAATCAACTTAATTAATAAATGTTTATAGGCAAATTGCCTTACTTATTACAACCTAGAAATACAAATATTAATGGGGCCGAGCACCATTAACCACAAACCAGATTCTAATCTTAGTATGGACATAAGTGACTTTGAGTAAAATACTCTTTGTCTTTAATTCTTTGGTCTTCTCTCCTTCGGACTCCTTAGTTTCTTCATAGTTGGCTACCTAAATGGAAAAGAGAACTCTTCCCTCAAGGGGAAGGTTACCCTTTCCACTTTGGGTATAAAAATGATCCAAATTTGGACTTCCAAATTGAAAGGACTATCCCATAAAGGGGCATCTTTTCTTCATTGGAATCCAAGCTTTGGATCCATGTATAAATGAATTACATATATATATATATATATATATATATATATATATATATATATATATATATATATATATATATATATAAATTAAAAGAAAAATTCTAGACTCTCCTGTAAGATTATCCTAAGCATTTAATATATCAAATTAATTCTCAAGCAGTTATATAAATATGGAGAAAAAATAAACACGCTAGGTCAAACTCTTTTTATTTGGAGGATAAGCAGCTAAAGCAAATGTAGCAATTATATTTAATATTTATTTAGCCCCCTTTATTTCCCTATATGAGCTAGACCACCTATAAAAAACTCAATGAGCATCCGGATCATTCCGATCTTAAGGGTAATCTAATCACAAAATACATCATCAATACATATAGTATAATAAAAGTAAGCAAACACCCCAGCAATTTCAATCACAATATGCAAGGAAATCTCAAAAATTCAATACACAGCAGAAATATAAATACCATCCTAGCCTAATTCTATAGTCGGTTTCCCTAGCAAATCATCTAAAATGTGTGTGAAAGGTCGTGTGGCTGAAGTAAATCCTAAACTAGGTTGTTTATAGAAGTTGTCTAATGTTAGAATTTGTTAAAGGCTGAACGAGAACTTTTAATTAGAGTTTAAATATTAATGTGTTAAAGCTTGATTTAAATATATTTTAATTGTTAAATAATTGCTGCCTTTGTTTCACATCAAGGCCGTGAAGTTTATTTCACATTCCTTAAGGCTAAGTTAATAGACTAGTAGGCTTGGGTTACCTAGTAAAATTGGCATTGATTAAGTTAATTTAAATGGTTAGAAACTCAGTTTGGATTAATATTAAATAATTAAATTAATTTTTATTCACGATGGGTTTTGGTTGGTAGATGGGAGAGGAGATGTCTAGAGCTCAAGAAAATTCTTGGGGTGCTGTGGGAGGTTCAAGGATGTGAGATAGTGTGAGATGATGAGTGAACCTCAAAATGGAGCTTTTGCCCTATTCAAATCTCTTGGAGGTGGATGAACGATCCTGATGCATCGGTGACCTTGCTTTGATGGGGGATAAGTGTTCCAAGTCATTACAATGGTAGGGGGAAGGCTGAACCAAGCCATCTTCCCATTGGTTACTTTGGGCAAGAAGTGGGGGGACCATTGCCATTTAAGGCTAAACCAAGCCTTGAGCTCAGTTTGGAGATCATAAGGAGAGCTTTAGCTTTAAAAATAAAATCCATAGCATCTTAGGCCAAAGGCTATGGAGTTAAATATGGGATTTAACATTTAGGAAAGGCTTAAAGCCTTGAGTTGACCATTTTGACTAGTCAAAGGGTCAAAGGAAGCTGAGGTGGCATGAAAGGGGTGTGGGAGCTGCTTGTGGAGTCAACCCAAGGGCTTTACAATATGGAGTTGGGGTTAATAGGGGAATTTGACCATGCAAGCCCATTTAAATAGATGGTTTGACCATTTGAATAGTCTCCATGTCATGTGGCTACTCAGGTGGCATAGTGGGGACTTTTGAGCTATTGGAGTGATAAGTTTTTTTGAGGAAATGCAAATAGCATTAAAACAGGAAGAAAAAATTATTGCAAGCTAAAAATGAAAAATGGCTAAAAAACTTCCATTTCCAAACAAAGGGAAATGAATTCCTAAGGAAAAGTAAATATAGCATGGAGAAAGTGTATTTGAAAAATAAAAAAGAAATAATGGAAATAAGATCCATTAATCCTCACTTTGAACTAGTTGCGGTGTTGGAGGCACTAAATTTAAAAAAAAAAAAAAAATTGTTTGTATCCCAGAGTTTCCAAGCATATCAAAAGTGATAACTAGATAGAATCTAAACTTCCATTACTCTAAAATCATAATGCAAAACACAATATTGATAAGATGAAAACTAAGAGGCCAAACAGCCACCTCGGCATTGCAGACACCAACCAACTAACTCATTAACGTAGTTAACCCACTGACAGACATGTACTCTAAAATCTCCATTCCCTTACAGTCTTCAACAATCATGACATGATCTTCAAAGATCAAAGCAGTAGCATCCATTAGCTTAGTTGGGATATGATCCCACCTGAATCCATCACCAATGCGTCCAACAACAAACACCTTGGATGATCCAAATAAAGTTTATGAAGCAATAACACTGGATCCAACATTAAGAGGCCAAGATACAGCCTCAGCACTACTAAAACCATACGAAATGATAATCATAACCACACACATCAGACTGGAAAGTGAATAACCAGTAATATTCAATTCCTTAAACTCTTCAATAAATAAGACTTGATCTTGAAAGAACAAACAAGTAACATTCTTAAGCCATGATGTGATAAGCTCCCACCTAAAGCTAGCTCCAATACGTCTAGGAGGATCCAAACAAACTTCCATATATGATCCAAACAACATTAGATCAATCGCTGCAATAACTCCGGCTTCACCAGATAAAGCCTTCTAAATAGCTACATAACCAATAGAAATCATACCAAAGTCTTCTAGAAATATAGATGCTTCCTTAATAGTTAAAGAAAATTTGAGTCTTCTATCCACAATCGTAGGCAGCAAAATGACAAACATAACAACATAATCTCTAAGAGTCTTCAAGATTCCATATGAAACACGTTCTTCTAAATATAAAGATCCACCTTTATAATCTAAACACCCGTACACCAACTATCTCTTAAACATCAAACGATCACACAAATATCGTAGGCAACATTTAGCCAACAAAAAAACTCCTCCAAAATCACCTTCAGATTTACAGTCTCACCAAAATCAATTAAGAATCTAACACCAATAGAATAAACACAACCAACACAAATGTTAGCTAAAACAAGCCAATGGAGAACTGTCGTCAGGCAAAGCTCCGCTAAAATTGACTTCAAATCCTTTTCTACACCAAAATTATCTTTTTTTTTTTTTGAGAGAAGCAAAAAGCTTTATAAACTATAAAACCAAAGGAAAAAAGTCTACAAAGAAGAAGTTAAAGATTCCTTCTTCAAAAAATCTACAAAGGAAGAAGGAATCTTATCAAGAATGAGATCTTCCCACCAGAATTCTGAAAAAGCCCCAAAGTTAGCACATAAGTCTGCTAACTTGTTACAATAAAGGAATAAGTACCCGTACCTTTACCTTCTTTCCTTATAGTATTAATGATGAAGTTGATGATATTTTCATTATCACTTTCAATAATGATACCTTTGAACTCATGATTTCAATCTCTGATGACATCTTTTATGGAAATTATAGCTAGAAATTCAAGATAAGAGATGTCCCAAAGGATTATCGGTTTGCCAAAAGCTGCTATCAATCTACATTTGTGGTCTCTAACAACTCCTCCAATGCCTCCTTTATAATTTGATAGAAGGGTTGCATCAACATTAACCTTTATCCAATCGGGTGGAGGAGAGTACCAATGATCATTCAACAGCGTCAGCTGATTAGTACTCAACCAGCCCGTTGAATTAAAATTAGGAATATAAGATGTTCCAGTGTAGCTTAATGCCTCGGTAGCCATGTACAGAAGACTCCTACCATTTTTCCCATGAACAATATCATTTATATCTTTCCAGATGAAGAAAATTACATTGCAAAATAATTTTTGAAGGAAAGCATTATGATATTCAAGACATCTAAAAACCTCTTCTTTAGATTCTAGTATTGGAATTGCAAAACCCCATTTATTAAGAAGATGAATAACCTCTTTGATCTTGTAACAGTTACAGATCACATGTTCAATATCTTCAGCCACATTACAACCTCTAGGACATTGATCATACCTTTGAAGTCTTCTATAAAGTAAGAAAGCATTTGTTGGCAAAGCATTACTCATTACCCTCCACCAGAAATTGTCCACACGTGCATTGAGATTAGAATTTTTCAGCCAGCGCCAATTAGAACTTTCAACAGAATTCTAATTATAATATGCTTCGGTTAAAGCAGAAATATTGTGTCCAGATTCTTTAAGAATAAGCTCTATTTGATCTTCCTGAAGGTTAGCATTAATTTGAATTATGGAAATAATGTTGATGAGATCATTACCAAAATATTTCTGCAGTTTTATAACATCCCATTGATTCCCTGACAAAAAATATTCTACCGTCATAGATTCAATCATCTCTTCTTGGGAGTTTACAAAAGTAGGCCATTTGATAAGACTTTTATCTAGAATCCATATGTCTTCAAGAACCTTCACCGATTTCCCATTTGCTAATTCCCATCTCAGAATTGGTTTGAGATAATGACCATCATTTTTTATTATTTTCCAAGTTACAGAACCAGCATTGTTTCTGTTTCCAGACCTCCAAAAGGAACCATATTTTGGGTAAATGATTTTGTGCAATAGAGATCCCTCTTCCTTCAAGTATCTCCAAGCTAATTTGGCTCTTAGTGGACCAACTTTTCTGGAACAAGAATGAAGTCCCCTACCTCCCATTATATTTGGTTTACAAAGTTTATCCCAAGCAACATAGTGCAACCCATGAGAATTATTCATCTTATACCAAATAAACAACCGGCATAATTTTTCAATTTCTTCAAGAATAGATTTAGGAATAAGAGATACAGTAGAATGAAAAGTAGAAAGAGAGAGGATTACCGATTTGACTAAGGTAATTTTACCCCGCAAAGAAAGGAACTTCGTTCCCCAGCTGTTCAACTTCAAAAGGATTTTGTCTAAAATGAATTGAAAATCCAATTTAGTTAGTTTCCTTAACGCCATTTTAGCACCAAGATAATTGAATTCCTTGATTTCTTTATACCCCAAAATTCTTTTAATCTTCCTTTTCTTCCTTCTACTAGTATTTTTCCCAAAGAGAATACCTGACTTGCTAATATTGACGGTTTGCCCTGTCCAGCTGCCATATTTCTTGATAATGGATTTAATACTCTTCACATTACTGATTTTAGCTTCTACAAATAAGATTACATCATATGCATAAAGCAAATGTGTAATTCTAGGACTGTTTTTGCTTATCCGAACACCAAAAGCTTCATTGCCAGCAATGGCATTAGAGAGGAGCTGAGAACAAAGAATGAAAAGATAAGGAGACAAGGGGAAACCTTGTCTAAATCCACATTTAGCATTAATCCAATTAGAAGGCTTCCCATTTATCAAAATTGAAAATGTTGGATTAATAACACATTCCATAATGAGTTTAGAGAAAGAACTAGGAAATCCAAAGTAATCCAATACTTTGTTTAAAGAAGGCCACCCCATTGAATCATAAGCCTGTTCCATATCAAGCTTGATAGAGACAAGTCCTTTAGCAGCTTTAGCATGTTTGAATTTGTTAAAAATTCCTGGGCAATAAGAATGTGATCATGAATCGACCTCCCCTTGATAAAAGCAGCTTGTTCTAAAGAGATAAGCTTTGGTATAACTCCATTAAGCCTAGTGAGAAGAACTTTAGCAATTACTTTATATACAGTATTACATAGACTAATAGGTCTATAGTTATTAGGGGATATGGGATTGTTAATTTTTTGAATTAACACAATCTGTATTTTTTTCCGCTTCTCATTCATCATTGCAGTATTGAAAAACATCTGAAAAGCATTCCATACTTCCATTTTGATGATAGACCAGTAATGCTTAAGAAAGGAGTAAGTTATATCATCCTCACCAGGAGCAGAGAACCCTGAGAACTCTTTAATTGCCAATTCCACTTCCTCAATCATGAAATCTTGACACAACAAATTTTAGTCTTCAGAACCCAGCATCTTTTGATTCAACGGCCATCCATCCAGCAAGCAGTTTTTATCACTCCATTTTTTCTTGAAAAACTGAATGAACACTTCTTCAATCTGTTTATGCTCCTCTACTTCAATCCATTATCATCTTTAATACTTTTAATCAGATTAGAGTTCTTCTTAGAGCTGGCAGCCGAGTGAAAGAACCTTGTATTCTGGTCTCCTTCTGAAATCCATCTGATTTTTGCTCGCTGTCTCCACCATGTATTTAAATAAGCCAGTGTAGAATTTAATTCTTCAAGTTTGTGTTTCAATAAGCAAATGTCTTCATTTGATAATAGACCTTCCTCTGCTTCTTTAGTTTGGAGATGTAAAATCTACAATTTTAGAGAATCCTTCAATTGATTCAAGTTCTTTAATTTTGCCTTGCTCCAATAGAAAGAGCTTTAAGAGTTCTATGTAATTTATGGTTGAGAATATCAGTTGCAGAGCGTTTAGCATTCCTTTCCTAAGCTTTCTTAACAACAGCAAATGAAGCCGGGTAAGACATCCAAATGTCTTCAAATTTAATAGAACTTTTAATTTTAGGAATGGACTCAAACAAATTAAGAAGAATTGGACAATGGTCCGATGCAACACGAGGAAGGTGTTTCAAAACCAGATTTCTATTAATATTAACAGCATTGGAGTTAACTAACATTCTATCAAGCCTTTCCATGATTCGATCCATTCCTTTTTTATTGTTGCTCCATGTGAACTTAGGTCCAACAAAACCCAGCTCATGAACATCATTAGAGGTCATAAAATACCTCATATCTTTAGTCCCATTTGAAAACATAAATCTCCTTCCTCCTTTCTTATCTTCTTTAGAGAGAAGACAATTGAAATCACCACCAATTACCATAGGCCAATCAATGGATAAGTGCTTCTCAAGACCACCCCAAAGTTCTCTTCTTTTGTATACATCTTTGCTACCGTAAATGGTTGCTAATCTCCATTTACCCATTAGTGGAATATCCAAATCTCCTATTATGAATTGAGGAAAGTAATCAATCATACAAAAGGTTGCAAAATTAGTCTTCCATAAAACTAGAATCCCTCCTGAAAGACCAGCCGAAGGAACAAAGCAGAAATCCCATACAATACCAATAAATGTTTCAATTTCTTTGCTATCAAAAGAGACTAGTTTAGTATCTAACAGTCCAACAAGACAGACATTATGTTCTTTAATCAGTTCCTTTAGGTATAGAGAAGCTTTCTTCTTCCTAGCTCCTCTAAAATTCCAAAAAATGATAGAATTCATTTTTGGATCAGTGCGAATATTATCCCCCCTTTCTCCTTATCGTTTTCTCCTGATCTTCTGTTTCTAATCAGTATCTTCACATGCCCCAGTTCTTTTGAATGCTTCCTTCCTTTCTTTATAACCGAAGTTGCTTCTAATTCAGAAAATGTCTGTTCTGCTGTAGTGTTGCCTGAACAGTTCATCACTTCTTCCAAAATAGTGGACTGTATTTCATTTGTGATTTCACCTTCTTCAATAATTCCATTCAGAATGTCAAATTTATTATTACAATCTTCAGTTAAAATACCTGAAGGATTGTTATGAAGTAATTCCACCAATTTGTTGACGGAGTCTAAATTAGTAAAGCTGCTGTGTTCAGTTGTGAAATTTGTTTTCAACTTATCACCTAATTCAATATTCATGGAGTCAAGGTTTATACCAGCATTTAACAAGATATTCTTGCCTCCCTTGTTTTTGTTGATTTCTGAGTTCTTGAGATCTATCACCTTATCAGACATTTTGTCAAGGATATCACTACCATCTGCTTTGTCCGCTTGTTCTTTATATCCAATATTGGATATAGATTTGAAAAAAAATTTCTTCTTATAATCAACATGAATCCAGGGACCATACCCTTTCTCTAAATCTTCATTGGATGTTTGAACTTCTACAACTGGCTGAGATTCTTTAGCTACCATAGTACCTTGTTCCAAATTGCTCTTACTAATTTTGTCTTCCATTGTTGATATGATTTGCTTGTTAACGGACTTCTTCAATGAACAATCTTCATTTAAGTGCCCAAGCTTTCCACAATTGAAATGAAAGATGGGTAGTCTCTCATACTCTATGCATTGATAAAACTTACCCAATTTGCCATCCACCCAAACCCCTAAGGGTAGCTTTTCATCAAGATTGATTCTCACGCACACTCTTGCAAATTCCCTCCTACGCCATTGGAACATGTTTCCATAAATCAAGTAAGGGGTACCCACCATATAAGCAATTCTACAAACATTCACCTCATCCCAACAATGAAGAGGGAGATTGGGCATACGGATCCATATAGAAGCAATAAGTCCTTTAAATATAGATGGAGAGAGAGCTGCTGACCACCTATCCATGCCCACTATATTGCCATTAACATACCAAGGCCTAGTTGAAATGATTTCCTCCAAGGCTTCCAGGTTTTCAAAAGCACAAAGAACCCATCCTAAGCCCAATTGGGTTAAATGAAATTTCCCAAAAATTCCCCATTGTCTTCTCAATTCTAGGCTGATGATATGAAACGGGATATTATTACCGAACACTTTTACAACTAGAGCCTTCTTCAACTTATTGGAGTTATCAATCTCTCTATCAGTGTTCAGCTTTACCACACCATCTTTTTCAACAAAATTTGAACCAAAATCCAAATCTGACACTTTAATGTTTGTTTTCTTCTTCCAAGCATTATTCTCTGTATTTGAATTTCCACTGTTAGAGCTTCCAGCAGTCTTGATGATATTACAGTTTCCCAAATTTCAAGAAATGCATTCTCTGACAGTAAAAAGATCATCTATAGATTTCTTTGAATATGCCCTGTTATGATTGTTAACAGCAGCAGTTTTATCGTTAAACACCATATCTTCAGTAATCTGGATTTTCTCATTAGTCTCAGAACTTCCTTAGAAACGATGTTCTCATTTTCTGCCGCAATACCACAAGAAGGTGGTTTGCATATTTAAGAATTAACCAGATTGGCCTTCAGAGGTAACTGATTCAAAGCATCAGTTCCTATCGGTGTTGTACCAACATCATTCTCAAGCAAGATGCTCTTACCTTTACCAACACAATCAGATATCTTTTTTACAATCAATCCTCCTTCTTTAATAACCAATGGACGTTCTTTGGTGAACCAGAAATTTTTATCCTTATCGCTTCTCTTCTCTCCGAAAGCAGGTGGTGACGAGTCAGGATTGCATCTCAAATTTAATCTGGAAGAAGACAGGGGAGGTTTGACGTTGTTAGTGCCGCCGACCAGAGGTGGCTGACGAACCTCCGACGCCATGGCCGGATTTCCAGAAAACTCGGGATGATGGAATTTGAAAATAGCTCAGTCCCTTTTTCCTTACCAAAATTATCTTCAGACAAATGCAAATTAGATATTAACTCAATAGAAAATCTGCTCCAAGAGTATTCGTTATCCCCACTGGGACAAAGGAGAACCTTTGCCAGACAAAGCTCTACGCTTAAATCTCCTTAAGCCAAACTAAAATCAAATCTTGATCTGCCAAAATCCTATCAAGGAACTTCGTCGACCAAACCAGGCCAAAAGAGAACCATCGTTCGCCAAAGATCTTCCAAAATCACTAAGATTGCCTTCTCTGCCAAGATCGCCTTCTCCGTTGCGTTTTTATTCTATTCTTTGTGTGAAAACAAAATACTCTTGAGCCTTGAATACTACGGAGTGATAAGTTGGAGAGGGATTGATGCTAAGGAATTAGGCTTAAAAATATGGGAGGGAGTTTAAGAAAGTTTGACCAAGTCTTGAAGCATTGACTTGGTCAACTTAACCATGGTTTTACCCATGGTAGATTTTGAAGTATTCATGAAATCCAATTGGGAGGATTTGAACATTTAAAAGAATTGATTGGATTGAATGGTTTGGACTAACCCATTTAAAATTCTTTAAGGGTAATGGGTCAACCTAGCTTGACTTGGTCAAGCAAGTTGACCTAAGACCTGATTTTGGGTCCAAAGGATTTGTTTGGATATTTGGAGTCTATTGGAAGTGGTCTCAAGGTCTGGAAAGATCATTTGGGTCAACTAACCTATTTGGGCTCTTAATAGGTCATTGGGTCAACCTTGGTTGACTTGGCCAACTAGGTTGACCCAGGGGCTATATCTAAGATTAAAAAATTTTAAATGACATTTTGAATGTGTTGGGAGTGGTCATGTGGCATGGGGAGGACATTTCAATCAAAATGACTATTTTAACCCTTAAGGGAACTTTAGGTCTACCAAGGTTGACCTAGTCAACCAAATTCACCCAGAGTCTAGGATTGGGTCTAATTGGTACCAAGTTATGTTTGAAATTGATTAGAAATTGTTTCAAGGGTTGATGGAGTTGAACCATATTAAATTTTGGTCAAAAGTCCAAAAAAAACCCTTAAAGGGCATCCTGGTCATTTTGACCTCTAGTCAATTCTATGTAAAAGTGAGTCCAAAAAAAAAAGTAGATTAATATTTAAAATATCTATATCAAAGGTCTGGAAGTGCTCAAAGGGTTTGGAGGAGGCTCCATGGTCAAATTCTGCTAGATGATAGGTTCAGTGGCACATGTCGTAAATATTTGAAGGTTTTATAACTTTTGGAAATGGATTTAGTTTCAGAGGTTAGAAGTAGTAGATTAAGCTCAAATTTGGAGGGCTGACCCTAGAGACATTTCTTATCAATATGGAATTGATATACTCTGAATCAGGGGTAAGTAGATTGGGTTATGAAGCATTTAAAAAACACTTGGAAAGGTTATTAGTACCTAAGCCCTTAGCCT
Organism: Dendrobium huoshanense; assembly: GCA_016618105.1. NCBI lineage: Eukaryota > Viridiplantae > Streptophyta > Magnoliopsida > Asparagales > Orchidaceae > Dendrobium > Dendrobium huoshanense. The sequence continues at coordinate 55,797,769 of CM028359.1, forward strand.
TGAATTTTGGTCTGGATTTTTTTATTTGAATTGGATTTTAAGTTTGAATGATTAGAATTGAATTCTCCAAATCATTTGTTGGATAAGATTAAATCCATATCATGATAGGCTCAAGGTTTGAAGTCAAAATTTGATTGGAGATTAAATTTGATTAAGATCTTGATTAACTTGAAGTCAGGATTGATTTGAAGCCTGCATTGATCTAAGATCTAAATTAATCCTTGGTCCTATAGTCTATAAGAAATCACAGTGACCACATACAAAAGTGAGGTCAGCAATGTCCATAAGATTTTTAGAAACTTGCTTTTATTACTATAAATAGCCTTGTTGGGGATTATTTCATTGATATACGATGAACATCTACACTTGAATGTTGGCCCCTTTCTTCTTTATTTAATTTCCCTTTCTTCATTTTGTGTAGTAAAATATACTATCTTATCCCCATCATCTTTGATTTCTCTCCCTCATATCAGCCTATTACTCTCACTTATCATAGTTATTAATAATAGACACATAACTTTACCCATTATTATATGTAACAAATTTATCCTAGTCATTACTTACACGTGTATAGTTTCTATTCGCTTGTATTATCTATAAATACCTCAATGTACATGTATGTTGAGATATTGAATACAAGAAAATCTTTCTCTCTCTTTCTCTATTTTCTTTCCCATCATACCTTTCTTATGGTATCAGAGTGGGTTGAGCCCTAGTAGTTCCTATTCTTATTTCTTTTTCTTTTCCCACCATGGCGCAATCATCATTGCCATAGACAGCGAATTAATAAGTTGTATCATTTGATGATCGCTGTAATATTTTGACATACCTTAAATTTATTATCTCCAACATCAAGATCATCATTCTGACTCAACTTTCTTCAGAGAATTATCTAGTTTTGAAATGACAAATTCTTAAGCTTATGAATGCTAATGGGTTTGCTTTGTTTCTTCTTCCTTCAATTTCTCCACCGTCTTGTATGTGTCCACTAAAAGATGGGACCACTAATATAAGACTAAATATAATGAATGGATCCTCATTGATCAAAATCTAGCATAACCTATATGTTTGACTCTGTCTCAAGCTATTCTCTCGTATGTGATACATCCTGATTCATGTTCAACCATCTAGACAACAATTGAGCAAAAACTTCAATCATTAAATTGATCAAGAGTTATACAACTAAAAAATTAGCATCATAATATTCAAATTAAGAATTTCACAATGTCTCAGTATCTTATAATTATAAAGACCATCGTTGACAATATATCTGCAGTAGGATCACAGGTTTGTCAAGAAGATATCATATTGTATATCTTGAATGGCCTTCTACCCTCATATATAAACTTTAGACATCCATTCGAGCAAAAATTCATCCAATAAGTCTCGATGACTTGTACTCTCTTATCATAAGTAAAGAGAACAAAATACAACTTGAATGGATTAAGAAGGTATAACTTGCAGATTCTACCACCGCTCTATTTTCATCAAAATGAATAAGGCGTATGGGGTGTGGTAGATCTACTCCTCAATCAACAAAAATAACTTTATTTATTATTATCACTTGTTAAATTTGCAACAAAAGAGGCCATTGATCACACAAGTGTTGGCACAGGCTTAACTCAAGCTATAATCTTCTAGAAATACAACCACCTAATTCATCATCATCACGGGCTATGGTAACACCAAATGAGACCATCAATCCTGACTGGTATTTGGATTCAGGAGCCTCCGCTCATCTTACTCATTCGATTGATAACCTCTCTCAAGTAACGACATACAATGGTAATGATGACATCAGCATCGGTGACGGTTAATCTCTGCCAATTGCTCATTCCAGTAATGGTATCATGCCTGCTCCATACCGTAAGCTTCACTTTCATCGCTTCTTCACATTCAAAATGTTCCACAAAATCTTTTATATATTTCTAATCTAACTCAATACAACAACATCTATGTTTGTTTTGATGCTTCTGGGTTTATCATCAAGGATTTAAAAACAAACTAGACTATTCTATTGGGTCCAAGTCATAAAGGACTCTATCCCATCTGATAAAATGTTCTTCCAGTTCATCAAACTACATTAGTTGCTACCCGTCAAGCGTAATCCAATTGACATCAATGGCTTGTTCATCCTCTCCCAAACATTCTCAACTTTGACTCCAACAATAAGAAACTACTTCATATACATGCTACTAGCATTATATGTGTTGAAACTCATTCAATGAGAATTATGATGTTAAGCCTAATTAAATGTCCCAAGGCTAACTAAGAGGGGGGGGGGGGGGGGTGAATTGGTACTTGAAAATTTTAACCCTCTTTTAAAATTATTGGAAACTAAAACATTAGTTAATCAGTTTTTCTAGAAAAAGTTTTTCAACCACAAAGTATTTAATCACAAAAAGTAAATAAGCAGCGGAAAATAAATGACATCGGAATTATAGTTTTTCGGTCAAAACCAAACCTACATCCACTCCCCAGAGGCACCCTTTGAGTATTGCACTAATACCAAATAGTGACTCTCCTTTAGCACCCACAGCAAGGCGGAGAAGCCTTTACAAACTGTTTTCACCACTACCCGATGCGGCAGAGAACCGTCATCCTTTCACAATCCCCCGATGTCAGCAGAGAACCATTCGTCCTTTCACACTATCCCAAGTTTTGGCAGAGTACCGTTGTCCTTTCACACTATCACCAGTGTTGGCAGACTACCGTCGTCCTTTCACACCCTCCAAGTGTGGGCAGAGAACCCACGGTTGTTCACACCCTCCAAGTGTCGGCAGAGAACCGGATCTTCTTCCAAGATCATCTTCATAAGTCCAATCTAAAAGAAAAAAGAAAAGAGTGAAGTAATCTCAAACTTGAAAGTGGAAACACTTTCCCTTGAGTACCAAGTGAAACCTTCACGCTCCAACGGCAAAAAATCTCCTTCAAACGCTCTCTCAAACTCTCTCCTTAACTCTCTTCTGAATAGGCACGAAGATCAATGACCAAAAAGATTAAGTTCCAGTTTAGAAAGGCCTATTTATAGAAGAGACAAGAAAAACCATCTAAAAACGGCAGATTTCAAGTTATGTTACACATGATTGTCTCGTACGATCAAAAATCGTCCCGGACAATTTTACTTTAAAGCCTTGAAATGAACATGTTTGCATATGTGTACGAAATAATTTTGTACACGCTAATCGTCTGTACGAACTAGGTTCGTGCAAACAAACAGTTATCATAAGGTCGGTTCCAAAAACTTCAGAACGGACTCACGAAACTTTCTTAAGTCGGTTTGATCGTCTGTATGAAATTGCGATCGTCTTGACGAAATTCATCTAGAGAGCAAATCGTCCTGATGATAATTAATTTCGTTTGGGTCAAAATTCTTACAGAGAGCAAATCGTCCCGACAATAATTAATTTTGTCCCGTACGAACATGACTTATAAAATTTTCCTTGGGCAGTTTCTGTTCGTTCCATGTGCTCTTATTGAGAGATAACTGACTGATCATCCCGTACGATCCGATATCATCCCGTACGATCAGTACAAATTTTTATGTTCTCCTTAAGTTTGTGTGTATGTTTTTATTCACTCAATTACAATAACTCCCTCTCAATTCAAATGATAATTTTAAGCTTCAAAAACCAAAAGTATTTCTTACTGAATTTGATTTGAAGACTTCGTGTTTGAGAGTTTGATTCACCTGAAATGTTTGTACACACAAGAGCAAATACAAATCTTCTAAAATTGTTAGGAGATAACTACACATTTGAACAATAATATTTGGAATCATCAAAACTATACAAGTTGCAAGAATGTAAAACATGCAAATAGCAACTATCTTAACAATATGTTCAAATTGTATGGTCTCAAAAGGCGATAAACTTTCATTTTCTCCATCTACTTCTAGATCATCTCATCAGTTAGCTATTATTCACTCTGATATTTTGGGGTCCATCCCATGTAACTTCCCATCAAGATTCAAGTTTTACGTGGTTTTCATAGATGATTTTTCACATTTTACTTAGTTCATTCCTATGCAATATAAATCTGAAGCTTGTTCCATTTTTATCAAGTTTAAATACCTTGTTGAGAAGCAACCCACTTTTCATATATGTTCTGAATGAGAGAAAGAGTATATAAATTCTCATCTTACTACCTTTCTTAATCAACAAGGTATTCAACATCAAGTCTCATGTCTATATACATCAGAGAAAAATGGTCTTGTTGAACAAAAACATCGCCATCTTATTGAGACTACAAGAACTCTTATGCATATGACATCAATCCCATACTCATTTTGACCTGATGCGGTATTAACTTCTTTTTATCTCATAGATAGACTACCATCTCATGCCAAAATATTCAACTCTTCTCTTTTTCTTTTATATCGAAGACAACCTGATTGTTCATTCTTAAAAGTATTCGGTTGTGCTTACTTCCCATGGATTCCACCAAATCGACATCACTTGCTTGAACCTCATTTGACATCATGTGTATTCCTTGGCTACTCACATGTAACCAAAGGTTACACATGCCTTAATCCCACCATCAGCAAAATATATACATCTCAGCATGTCACATTTGATAAAAACTCTTTCCCATTCAAATCTATTTCTTTTTCTACCTCTTCGTCCAGCTGTCTATAAACTATGCCCCATCTTCGTGTTCCCACTCTCATTGTTAGTCAACAATGTTCTATTGTCACTTCTAATCTATCACCTACAAGAAGCTCACACTCTCATCCCAATACATTGCAAGTAGTCCGTGAGATTGCAATTGAAGTAACACATCCACAAAATAATCCTTTAAACCATTTACAATTCTCTAATCTTCCAGCATGCCCAGACTGAAACACCTATAACACCAAACGAACTCCAATCAATGCATCATATGAAAACCATATTTAAAATTGGTTCTGTCAAACCAAAATAAATGCTTAATTTAATGCATAATCAGGACCATACTGAAGATTCACCCCAACCTGAACCAAATACCTACTATGAACCTATCAAATTTCCTCATTGGAGGAAAGCAATGGCAAATTAATTTCTTGCGCTGCAAAAGAAAGGCACCATACAACTTGTTCAACCACCCAAAAACACTCCAGTCTTATGCAATCACTGGACTATTATACCCAAATTTCACTCCAATCGTTCTATTGCCTGATTTAAAGCAGGGCTTATAGCTCAAGGAAATCATTGAAATTAGAGCTGAAGGCATATTTATTTTATTTTATTTTATTTTTCTTCCATGACTATTTTTGTTTATCCATATAAGCTCCTACCATGTAACCATGAAGCCTTAATTCCTACCCTGTATATATTGGAGTTATTTGCTGCATGAATAAAGGAAATGATTACATCGTGCTCAAATTTGGTATTTCCTTATTTTCTTTTTCTTGCCTCTTCTTTCTATGTCCTGAGATATCCTTGGTGGTGAAGCCCGATGAAGGAAGCAGAATCCCTAATGGGAGTAATCTTGAAGTGCCATCCAGTTGTCATCCTCTCCAAGTATCAGGAGCAGTGTCAATCATCAATAATATGGTATTAATTATCTTGAAACTTTTAATCTTGTGGCTAAGTTTACAACCATAACGAATCTTCTAACTATAACACTAGTTAAAATGTGGCAATTGCATCAATTGGATGTAGCCAATACCTTCCTTCATGGAAATCTTGATGATGCTATCTACATGAAACAATCTAAAATATTTGAAGACAATGCTCATCCTAATCATGTTTGTCTTCTTTGAAAAGCTATCTATGGTCTTAAATAAGCACCAATGCAATGCTTTAACACTTTTTCTACCTATTTCTGCTCCCTCAATTTCACTCATGGCAAAGTAGATCAGTCTACACTTATTTTTTGCAAGAATGACATTCAAAATTTATCTATATATATATATGTGAATGATATACTAATTACGGGCAAATGACTCTTCTATGCTATTGTTGACCTCATTTTTGTATGAGGTCACTAAGACCCTTCCAGAAGCCAGATTTAATCCTAGACCCTAGGATCCACTCTAGACCTTAGGATCCTTCTAGATCCAAGACCTTAGAGCTTATTCTAGAGCCTAGGATTCCTTTAAATCCTAGATCTTAGAACTCTCCTAGATCTTAGGATCACTCCAACTTCAAATCAAACTCAACCTTTGATCAGTCTCAATTTTAAATCAATTCCTATATTTAATCCACTCCAATTTCAATTTGATTCCTACCTGTGACCAATTTGAATCTCAAACTCCACCCAATTCAAGTCCAAATTAATTCAAACTTCAAATCAAATTCAAACCCAGAGTCTAAACTCAAATTCAAACCTTTAAGGCCCTGTCCTAAACACCCTTTTCAGAGATTTTTCAAACATCTCAAAACCCAGTCAAATGGCCTCTGATTCAGGGTCTATCACTTGCAAAGTGATAAGACATGTCTCTAAAGGCTACCCTCAAATTTTGAGCTCATTCTGAGGTCTCTAACCCCAGAATCTGAATTAAAATTCAAAGGCTGTAAAACCTTCAAATATTTACAGCCTATGCCACTGAGCATAACCCCTTTGAGATCTTGACCTTGGAACCCTTATCCAAGCCTCCAATCACTTCCAGACCTTTGAATTTAACCCATTGAGCAGTAAACTGCATTTTTAAGACCCATTTTTGACCATAGTTGACCAATAGGTCAAAATTGACCAAAACACCCCTATGGGGCTCAAATGGGGATTTCAAACCAAATGAGCTCCAAATGGGATGCAACCACCTTTAACAAATTTCAAATGCCATTTCAAATCTTTTGAACCCATTTCCAACCCTTGAGTCAACCTGGTTGACCAAGTCAACTGGTTTGACCCAAGGGACCCTTTAAGGGTCCAAACATGTGTTTTGACCCAAATGACCTCTTTAGGCCATCCAACCACTTCCATTAACCTTAAAATATCATTTCAAACCTGTTGAGCCCAAACCCAGACCCTGGGTCAACCTGGTTGACCAAGTCAACCTAGGTTGACCAAACAGGCCCTTAAGGGCTCAAATGGTGATTTTGACCAAATTGACCCCTCCAAACCCTGGGACCACATCCAATAGACTCAGGACGACATTCTGAATTTGTTGAACCCATTTCTAGCCCTTGAACCCAACTGGTTGACCAAGTCAACCAGTTTTGGCCTAGAAGCCCATTAAAGGCCCATTAAGCCTTCTTAATCTATTTGACATACATGGCTCTTGGAACCACCCTCCAATCCACCTAATCAACTCATTTGAATCATCTAATTGAAAATTTCATAATCCTTGATGGAGTTGACTGGTCAACCAGTCAACCCAAGGCTTAAGGGACCATTTGTGTGGTCAAACCCTTTAACCTAGCTCAAGCCACACCCATCCAGTCACTTGGAGAGACTCCATGACCTGCTTGGGTGCCACATCAGCTCCATTGACCAGTTGACTGGTCAATTTGGTCAAACCCAAGCTTAAACCCTTCTAAAAGGTCTTAATCAACCTTTTAGACCTTTTTCCCTGATTTAACTCCCCAAGGCCGACCCCTTAATGTCCTAAAGCTCACTTGGAGCTCTCCTAACCAAGCTCAGGGCCTGGTTTAGCCTAAAATGGCAATGGCCCCCCCACTTGTCCCAAGTCCACCCAATGGAGGCAAGGCTTGGCCAGCCTTTGAGGCAGCCTTCTAGCTGTCCCAGGGACATGTGGCACCATCTAGGGAGCTCCTCCATCAATCCTAGCCATCCAATCTAGCCCAGCTCGTTTGAATAGGGAGAAAGGCAACTTTTGAGCATGATTGATCAAAGCAGCCTCTCTCACTAACCCTAGCCTCCCAGATCGAACTCTCAGTTCGTTTTGAATCTCCAGGGCCTCCTCTACCTTCCCACTACAAAACCCAGGTGGTTGCACGTCACCGGCGGCGAGTTCTCCGGCGAAACCACCACCTAGACTGTCCCAAGCCTATAGCAACCGATCTAGACGCGTTCGAGCTTGGATTTTCGCTGGGAATCTTCACTTGGACAATCTACAAGCTCAACCATCCAGAAATTTCGAAGATCTAACGGTATAACTCCCTAAAACCCTAGATCTAGGTCACATTAGTTAGGTCTAAATAGCTTTATGCTTTTAGGGTCTTAGCTAAAACAAACTATTCCCCATGATTTCTGTTCATGTCCTTAATCTATGTTTAAAATTTCAAGTGAAATGATCGATCCGATCGAAAGAACGAGGCGAAAAACGTTTTCTAGGGCATCTCGGTAGGCTGCCGCAGGTGTACGTTTTGTGAGCCGTTGATTTGATGATCAACGGCTCGGATGTCGTCATCCCGCGGTCCATACAATCGCGTGTATCAAATGTTTGTATGGATCACGAGCTGGCGAGATCTCCAGCGTTCGTTCGAAACCGCGCGATCAGACATCAGCCGTCCGATCTCTTCTCACGAGATCGAAACGCAGGATTCAATCTGGACCGTCAGATTGGGTGCGCGAACGATCGGACGGCCGTAACCACGCGCTGACGTGGTTAAGTGGAAAACGCGTGAACCCTGCGCCGCCGCCACGCGTTCGATCCCGCGCCCGCCACCTGTCCTAATGATTGGCCGCCGGTTTAATTAAGGGGTTTTAATTAATTAAAACCCTTTAATTACAGACACTTCAAAAAAATATTAAAAAATAAATACTGGTCAGAAAAATAAGTGTTTTATATCAAACTGCTCAGATTTTTGAGGGCTTTAATTTAAAAATAGAATAATTTAAAAATATTATGTATACTTTGAGCAATTTTAAATATTGATTATTTGAGTATTTTAATTATTATTTAATTAAAATAAATATAAATATTTTCAAGATTTTAATAAAAAAACTTTTAGTCCTTTTTTTTAATTTCAGAACATGTCCTTAGAGCTGTTTTGACAAATTTTGACATTAATTTGAATTATTTTCATATCTTAATATTTAATTAATATTTAATATTATACTAATTATTTTAAAATTCAAATTTTTTTTTGAAATAACCCTAGATCAGTGGGTTTCTCAACTCTTTAAGACTTATTTTAATAATATCTTCAATGATCTTACTTTAAAATATACTCTTGTATATATTTAGATATTTAGACATTTATGTATATAAAAAAAATATTTTAAGATTATATGTATATCTAAAGTTTTGATTATTTGAGAGACCTCCTTTGAAAGTTTAAGTGTAGATGGATCATGCTTGAATGGAAATTATGGGGATTGAGTAGTGCATAGTTGTATCTTGACTATTCATTAATCAAGGTTCTAGTTAAATTAATTTTGATAGTTCTTTTTTTGGCATGCTTAGGTTATACACACACCACTTAGCCTAGGCTCTCCTAGATCTAAGGATTTGTTTGATTGTGTGTTTGCTTATATGTTAAGTTCAAGGGTTAGCAAAAATATCGATTTGAACCCATCAAACCTAGTGTCATTAAGGACAAAAATTAAGGACATATTTAGGAAACTTAGAAGTTTTTTTTTTTAATTAAGATACATATTCTTATGACTAGAAATTTTCAAATACTTGAACCTAGTGACATGCACAGCCCCTAGGAGAACTCTCACTGGTTTTGGAAATCATTTAGACCCTTAATTAATTTTCTTAAAGTTTAAGTCTTAATTAAGCCATTAAACCTTCCGGAAAATCTAATAAATCCATTTTAAACCCAAAAAATATGTTTAACCCCTCTAACTGACCAGAATTAAACCCTTAACCCATGAAAATTAAAACCAAAATTATTTGACAGCAATTTGAACCTTAATTTAATTTTTAGTAAAAATCAATATTTAATTCATTTAATTAATTAAAAAATATTAAAAATTCCAGAAATTTCCAAAACACTTGGAAATCTCTCCTTAGGTCATTTCTGACCTTTGGAGTTGATTTCAAGGAGTTTGGGACTCATTTGGAGAAAAATCATAAAATGGCCCTCTAATTAAGTAATTTTCAAAAATTCCATAATTACCCAAACTTCAAACATTCATAACTAATTCCAGAAAAATCCAAATCACCCAAACTCACTTGCATTCAATTCCTAATAAGGTCTAATATTTATTAAAAATATTAAATTCCAGAAATTTGTAATATTTTAAAAAGTCAACATTGGTCAAACCATAGTTAAAACTAGTTCAAAACTTCAAACCTTTGTAATAAAATGCAGAAAAATCCGATTTCAACGTACTTACTGTCTAACTGATCGTAGTAAGGTCTAGTATTTTAATAAAATACAAACATTCCAGAATTTGAGCTTAATCAAAAAGTCAATTTTCAACCCTTTAGTCAATTCATTAAAATATTCTAAAAAATTCATAAGAGCTCAAATCATTCTAAAACTCAGAAAATATTGGTTTAATTCTTAAAACACTTAAAAAATCCTTTAAAACACAACAACCACCCTAAAGTTGAAGTTTATTGGCTGGACTACTCCGGGCTGCGGGGCTAAGTGTCCTAAGGAGGCTGGTTCCTCGAGCCTGGTGGCACAACGCCACGAATGAATTCTAAAGGGTGTCAAACCTTAAAATGGATTAATTCTTAATTATTCAACATTTTAAAAATCTCTAATTCAATCACATTAATTTGGTTTATCGGCTGGACTACTCCGGGCTGCGGAGCTAAGTGTCCTAAGGAGGCTGGTTCCTCGAGCCTGGTGGCACAACGCCACGAATCAATTAATGGCAAACTTATATTAATCAAGCTTTAAAAATCAGCAACCAACTCCCTTTAATATCAATCCACTCCTTTAATTCTAACCAATTTAAATAACTTAATCAACCCCGATTGCTACTGGGTAACCCAGGCCTACGAGGCTATTAGCTTAGCCCCAAGGAAGGTGAAATAAACTTCACGGCCTCGGTGTGAAACAAAGGTAGCAATCAATTAACTTTTAAAATATATTTAATTAAAATTCCTAATTTATTAATACTTGAATTTTAATCTAAATTCCCTCCTAAGCCTTAACAAACTCAAACTTTTAGACAACTTCAATTAATAACCTACTTTAGGATCTATCCCAGCCACACGACCTTTCTCACACACTTTAGATGATGTGCTAGGACAACCAACTCTATATCTAGGTTAGGCCGGTGTTTACTTTACTGCTGTGTGCCAGATTTTTCGTAGTTTTCACTGCATGTTGTGGATGAAATTGCTTTGCTGTGTCTGCTTACTTTTTCTGTACTCTGTGGATGGATTGATGTGTTTGGCGACTAGATTACCCTTAGGTTAGGTACGATCTGGATGTTGACACAGTTTTCTGCAGGTGGCCACGCTCATGCAGGGCAATATAAAAAAGGGGGCAAATCAAAAAAATGCATAAATATTATAAACTCTTTGCACAGGTGCTTCAGCTGCTAAAGCCCCCAAATCATAAAAAGAGCGTGGCCAGTGTGTTTACTTTCTTTCCTGCTCATATACAACTGCTTGGGAATAACTGCTTTATTTATATTAATTGCTTAGGATAACCCTGCAGGTGAGTCTAGATTTTTATTTTGATATCAATGTAATTTGTATAATTGTTAAGTGTTGTGAAAGTTAAGTTTGAGTTTGGGATACATAGATCAAAAGCTTGGATTCCAAAGAGGAAAGGATACCCCTTTGGGGAACACTCCTTTTCCATTTGGAAATCCAAATTTGGATCATACCTCTTCCTTACCCAAAGAGGAAAGAGTGGCCTTCCCCTTAGAGGGAAGTGCCCTCTTGTTCATTTGGGTAATCCACTACGAAGATTCCAAGAAGATTGAAGAAAAGGAGTCCAAAGAAGAATGAAATTGAAGATTTGAAGACTTGAAGATTGAGAGTATCCCACTCAAAATAACTTGCGTCATTACTAGGCTTAGAATCCGGGCTTGTTGTCAGTGGTGCCCGGCCACTTTACTTTTTGCAAAACTCTGGTTTGTAATAAGCAAGGCAATTCTGCCTATGGACATTTATTAATTAATTTGTATTTGATTTGATGATTTGATTGCCTTTAGGATTACTTGTTTTTACTAGTTTTTTGGCGATTGCATGCCGCTCTTTGTTTTCGCCTGGATACGTGAGGCTCGTGAGGGTGTGAAAGTTTTATACTCATAATCTTAAAAGTCTAAAATTTTAGTGAGTCTAAATAACATAGAAAGATAACGAATCTAGGGAATTAGCCGGGGATCGACCCCGGGGTCGCATGCATATTTTTGCATTCTTCTTTCCTTGCTTTAGACCCTTCCCCGCCTGCGGGTAGAGTCCGGATAGTCTGACCTATGAGGACGAGGTGCCGGATCCTGGGGAAGTCCAGTCTTCTAAAAAATTATTTTATAAGCCTGTTTTTAAAAATTTCAAGCATATTTGATTTGAAGTTGTCAACCAGCATGCATTGCATTAGATACAAATTAAAAGAGTCAAAATTTTAATTTCATAGTCCTTAGCATTTTAGCACCCAACATAAGTCAAAGGGGCCAATTAGGAAAATCTCTAGATGTCGGCCCCGCCTCCCCAAAACTTTAATTATAACGTCCCTACCACTCTTTCATAAAAGACCGGATTCATCTCTTTTAAATCGATTAGGTGGTTAGCTGGCTCCCCAATCCAGGCCGGGGTAAGTCCAGACCTTGCACTGCATTAGTTAGGATCGGACGACTGTGGTCCAGTGTCCAAAATAGATTTAGGTTCTGGGGCAGATCTTTGATTATAAGACCCCAAACTTCGGGAATCTAATCCCAAATTTCTAATAAAATGCTCAACTCTAATTAAATATCATTTCAATCCAAAAAATAAAGCCCAACACTTAGATTAAGTTGGGACACTTCCGGATGGTTCTGGAATCTTAAGGTGTCCCCTACCTCTCCTCCTTTAACTCCGTTAATAACTGTTCAATTTTGATCCATTCCCTTTTGATTTTCCAATAATTCTATTCATACTTTGATATCACTCCTAGAAATTCTAAACAAAATTTTGCCACTATTTTAATCGAGAGTTTTCGTAGGGGATTTTATCTCCCTACGATGTAATTAACTACGAGGGCTTGCGCTCGTAGGAGATTTAGAACCACACACACCTGATTTTAAAAATTGATTTTTCAAAATTCAAATGGATTTCTTTGGGAGAACTTAAAATACTAGTGATCATTATTATCATATTTAAAGAATTATCATTGAACGATATTTTCTCCCTTCGGAGAGATATATCTTTCTTTGATAAGGCTTTGGATGTGAACCTAACGATCACACTTCTTGAATATTGTAGCTGGATATTCAATTGAACCTCATTTTGACCCTTCGGGGTCATATGAATTTCTCTTTAGCATCCGCTCACAATATTCAAGATGGATTTCACAATTCTAAGTCTGAACACCGTTATGAAAGTTTATTTTCGTCCTCCGGGGTGATATACTCTTTCTAACGAGTCGATTCGACCTTAGAATTAGAACTTAACCTTAATCTTAAAATCCCCAAAGAAAACTAATATTTTCAAAACATGTTTTCAAAATTCCACCAACAAACAAAAAATGGCACGCCCGGTGGGACAAATCTCTCTCTCCATCTTTAATAATGGCAAAATTTTGTTTCATCGGTAGTCTTAACTACCTTTCTTCCGCTTGGTCCCTTTGCCCATTTCTTCCTTGGGTAAGTGTGGCCAACATCTAAAATAATAATAAAACACTAAAAGAGAGGTTTCGCCTCGAAATTTGGCTTTTCATTTTGATTTTGACCTTCTGCCCCAGCACAGCCTGTGAGGCGACAGTGTCAAATCAGATCTCTGGATATCCTTTTTAATTTTATGGATTTATGGTCGATAAATTTTTCGTTCAACATATAAATCCTTAAAATTGAAAAGCATTCAAAATTTCTGATTTCATTCCAAACTTGTTAGTTTTAACCCCCTCATTTCTCCTTTGACTTCTAAGGGTGGGGAGGGTTAAACTATTCCTTTCTACTTGGGCTTTCTTACAATTCCATAAGCCTTCGGGCAAGGGGAAACTCTGTCCGTTGTGTTTTGGAACTTGTAAGAGAACCCATTTCAAATTCTCAAAATTTCTTCAAAAATTTTCTAAAACTCCAAGTTGACATATGTTACCCCATACGATTTCCTCGTGGGCTAATATATGTCATACTTTCAAAAAAATAATAATAAAATACTTTTTACTACTCTTTTCAAAAAAAATCTAATTTCAATCATTTTCTTTAACTTTCAGAAAATTTCAAATGGCTGGCCAACTGATTTTCTTTTTGATCGAGAGTTGTCCTCAACTGTTAATGACCAAGGGAGCACTGTTATTTTTGGAATGGGATTCAGTACTTTAGAGCTCTCTATGGATGGACACCAGATTGTGAGCCTGGATGCCAGTAAGAAAACTCCCCCAGTAGTTGAGTTAATTGTGGGATCTGCACCCACCTTGCCAGTAGTCAGTGATGATCAGGAACAGCCTGAACCAGTTGTTGAGCCTCCCACTGAAGTTAAGTCTGTTTTTGAAGAAGGGTCTAGTTCTGGACTTAGATTTACCACGAAAAATCAGAAGAAGAATTACTTGAGGAGACTTAGGAAGAAAATCTCTAAGGCTAAGAGAGTCCTACCTTTAAGACCTTGGCCCAAGTAGAACCTGAGGCTGTTGAGGAGCTACCTATTCCTGCTTCCTCCCCCCTCCTGAAGGGAAGTCGCTTTTACCCCCTGGCTTCAGCTCAAGGGGAGGAGAGGATAGCTAGGATAGCCCGTTCTCCACCATGCCCGGTCGACTACTCGACCAAGAAGACTTAGAAAGAAAAACACCTTCAAAAGACAAGAACTTTGAGAAATATAATTCATACTTGCGCTGCACAGACTGGGCAAACTAAAGAAGAATATGTGAAACAGTTAAAGGGAGTGATCTCACATCGCTTCCAGAAAAGAAGTACTGAAGGAAGAAGTATCTGAAGCAAAGAATTTAACCCCTCAATTCGTTAGGAAGAATAAGAAGTATGCTAGACAGCCTGCTACTTCGGTACTGGTTGATGGATATCACTGGGTGCCACGCCCTCTGTCCTCTCAAACAGAGGGTATTGTGTTGACTGGGTCCGAGAGAGGCCGCCATTTTACTGGTAGACCCCCGGTACCCCCACATAAACCTGTGAGATTGGCCTCAGTGATTGTCAAACCAAAGGGGGTTGAAGTCCAAAAGTCTGTGGATCTTAAAGGAAAAAGACCTAAATCTCCTGAAAGGAGATATGTGCCAAAGAGGACCAAGTTGGAGAGTCTGCCACCACCTCCTAGAACTTCTAAGTTCATTCTGCAGCTCCAACGAGTTTCAGCCAACCCCGCTCCGAGTTCAGTTGAATTGATGGATGTTCAGGCTAGTACCCCAGTTGTTACAGTTGATAGTCCTGCCGCGGTCAGTTTGGCTCCGGATCCAATAGTCACCGTTCCTGTTACCCCAGTTGATGATCCCCAAAGTTCGAGTGTCATTCCTAGGCCCCTTAGTCAGGTGTCTGAGGACCTTACCTTACCAGATGTGGGAACTATCACTTTACAAGCTCCTACTTCTCCTGAGGAATATGTCCCTCTCCCTGTAGAGGATGCCACTCTTCTGACTACCAGTTTTGGGATAGTCGAAGAGGAGAGAGTTGACCAGGATTTAGAAATGGAAGATGAGCCAGATACAAAGTCTCAACCAGATCCTAATCCAAAACTTACAGAAATCATTGCCCTTATGGATTCTGAAGAGTTGTTTGATATGGCTGAGTATAAAGGATACTTACCCCTTGACCCTAAATCAATTGGGGATAGACCGGTCGAGGAGGTAGTCCAAGAAATAAGAAACATCTTGTTGAACAAAGAAGGAACGGCTTCTTTCGACCCTGATATGGATGATCTCCTTGGAGATGAAGATGATTATGTTGGGGGCATTCATGTGGTTGAAACTAGAGGATCTAATAAAGAAGCTGAGCCCAGCAAACGCCGATTTGTTAAAGATGATGATCCGCATGCTGCTGAGTCAGAGTCAGATGAGTCTGTGAAAGATAGAGATGAAGAACATATAAAGAACTTGGAGACTCAGCTTGCTAGCATGATGTCACAAGTTAGAGAAATGCAAGAGAAGTTGGACAAATCACAGCAAGAGTCTTTTGTGATCCACCAGTCAGCTCGAGAGCTCACAGAAAAGGCCAAAAGGGCAGAACTTAATTCCAGACCTCTCGAGTCACCACCTGTGACTCTCCCTTGTCCAGTAGAGACACCTCCAGTTCACCCTGCAGTTTCCACCATTCCTCCGATCCCACCTCAGAAGGATATCAAGCAGTTAATTGAGGACCAGGTAAGGGAGGCCTTAGCCCATGCTCAAGGAACTGTGTCTATTTCAAAGGGTAGACCCTACCCCGAAGGAATATGACTTAGTTCCTTACCCAAAGGGCTTTGTGCCACCAACTTTTAAAGTTTTCACCGGAATTGAAAATCCGAGACAGCATCTAGCCCACTTCCGAGCAAGCTGTTGCAACGCAGGAGGGTCAGATGCTCTACTATTTCGCCAATTTGTAAGTAGTCTGTCCGGCATTGCTTTTGAATGGTACGCCGATCTGCCCAACGGTTCAGTAAGAACCTTTAGCGACCTAGAAAACCTCTTTCTTAAGAGATTTTCTGGAGCGCAACAACGCACCACCGTGGGCGATCTCGTGGTTGAAAAGCAAAAGCCGGGAGAGTCTCTAGTTGAGTACATCTTGAGGTGGCGAAACCTCTCGATGAAGTGTGAACCCCAGTTGCAAGAACAACATGCTGTGGAGATTCTTTTGAAGAATATCCACGGTCCTGTTGCTTTTCTCCTGAAGGGTTTCACTATTAAAACTTTTGAGAAACTTCTTAATAAGGCTAGCAATTTGCAGGAAGAGGCTCCTAGGATGCCATTCTTACGAGAGCAGTCTGAGGAAAGGAAGGGTCCAAAACTGGTGAAGACATTTGAAAAGAAAGCTGTGGTCTCAGCAGTAGATAAAGGAAAGAGGCCAGTGGTTAGTCAGCCTAGCACTCCACTTCCACCACAGCCGCCTCAGAAGCAGCCCTTTCAGATAGTTCCTCAACATACTAGAGATCCCTCTTTCATCCCTTTTAGAGAGAGATTGGCAAAGCCTTATCCATTTAAAAGGGAGTCAGTTAAGAAGATCTTTAGGAGTCTGTTAAAGAAACCAGATTTTCAGTTGCCAGAGGCTAGAAGGCCTGAGGATGAGAGCAAGAAAGATGATCCCAAGTATTGCCCGTACCACAGGATGCTTAGTCACCCTCTTGAGGACTGCGTTGTGTTCAAAGATTGGCTTGAGAGGAACTACACCCAAGGTAACATCATAATACCTAAGGAATACTTGGTCGATCCAGAAAAGGCTTCAATTAAGACCATTTCAGGTAATCCTCTTAACTCTTCTTGTTTTGTTGAAGATGGTTGGGACATTGCTTTGTCCCGGGCACTTAAAAAGTCGATTAACAAGTCTTTTCGTCTTTCTCAACAGCTGACTACGATAGCCCAGGCCCCGGTGTGGAAAGTTGACCTGGACGCTTCGCAGAAGGATGTTGAGCCACTTCCCTCTCCAGTAGTCTTAGGAACTACTGAGAAAAATGTGAAAGAAGAGAAATCTGATTTTGTAGAGAGGAAGTGTGTAGATGAGAGATGTATTAGAATGGCGGATGGTGGTGTTAAAACCCTTTCCCCTCTTTTGTTATCTGACTTTTACTTTGCCCCATCAAAGGCGAAGGGTCAAAAGATGAATAAAAAACATCCTTCTACTTCTGTCTTGATGATTAACCATGAATCTCAAATGCAAATTGATGACTCTCCTGCTTTGAATCAAACTCCTAATGAACCAAATATTGAGGTTAGTCAAACCAACCTCCCCGAATCGACTATTCAAGAAGAGGTCGAATGTGAAGCTTTATCAGAAAGTGATTTCCCTCAAATCAATTTTCAAGGAAATCCTATCTTGATAGAACTTTCAGATTCTGACTCACTTTCAGAAAATGATGATCCAACACCTATGGTGTGTGTAGACACTGCCCTAGTTTGCCCGCCCGAAGATGTCGAGCAGGTGCAACTCCGTGGCGGTAAAGTCTTACCCCCTAGGTTGCCCCCTCAGGATAAAGGCAAGCAACCTTCATTCGAAAATCTAAGTCCGGATTCCCCTCAACAACCAGAATTCCCTTTAATTCCTCCGGGTTTCGAGTCTGTCGTTCCTAAGGTTGATTACAATGTTCTAGCCCACCTTAGGAAGTTGCCAGCAAAATTAAGTATTTATGACGCCCTCCTTCTCTCCAAAGAAATGAGGGAGTCTCTAATTAAAGCACTTCTCGATCCCGAGATTTGCTTAACACAGTTGGCTGCAACTTCAGAAGGTGAGGCTCTCTACTTCAAAGAAGTCCCTGGGGTTACCTTTTCAGACGAAGATTTACTCTTGAGAACTGCTGACCACAATCGTCCCCTCTACATTACTGTAGATGTGGGAAATTTCAAGTTATCAAGAGTCCTTGTTGATCCGGGTGCATCGGTCAACGTGATGAACATAAAGACCCTTGCTTATCTCAGAGTTGATACTAGCAAGCTTTCAACCGATAGGTTGGTGCTTCGTGGGTTCAACGAGAAGGGCGAGAGAGCTTTAGGTTCGATCACTCTACTCCTTGAAATAGGAGGTTTAAAAACTGAAGCTAAATTTCATATAATTGATTCAACTACGTCCTTTAACGCACTTCTAGGTAGACCTTGGATTCACGAATATAGAATGGTTCCATCTACCCTGCACCAATGCATTAAGTATCAACGAGATGGCATTGAACATGTGATTAAGGGTGATTTGCAACCATTCTCAATTCAAGAAATTGGGATCTACGAAGATGCTGCATATTTTGTACCAAAAGGGTCCTCGTCCCGTTCTAAATTAGAGATCAAATTTGAGGAGAAAATGGTTGAACAAAAATTCAACCAAAAGAAAGAAAAAGATAAGAATATCAATCAAGAAATGATTCAATCGAGTAGTGAAGACGACTCTGATATTGTTGTCCTTAGACCTCCAAGCACATTACCTCAAAGAGGTGGGAGGATGGCTTTAAGGGCACGAGGTCGAGGCCGCGCTTCATTAGACAGGAGAGCAGCACCTGTGTATATTGATTTGGAATCAGATTCCGATGGTGAACTAGAAAGTCAAGGTGCTGCCCTCTCTCTCGATTATCAAAACATAAATACTCCTCCAAAATTTGATCTCACCTTAGACCAGGACAGTGACCCTGAGGTAGATATTTCAAAAGTTAAAAGTGACGAGCCTGAATTAACAATGTATGAAAAGCTCACTAGAAGGATTGAGGCCCTTTCTCTGACCCCACTGTCGGCAGGCAGGGTTGTAGGGTTGGAAGTCAAAGTGGCCCCCAACTTGGATGGTGAAGTTAAGAAAGTCCAGAAATTCTTTCCTGGCTCCTCCTCCGCAAGGGACGAAGGTGATGTAACCCTTGAGGAGGCAGATTTTAATGAATTAATGGAATTACCTTTCGGCTACTTCCCTGTTTGTGTAAAAAATACTTTTTCTAAAGGTTCTGTACCATACCGATGGACTAAGGGTCAAGCTAGATACCACGAGAATATTTGGCGAACAAAAGTAAATAAAAATCCAACAAGTGGTATTGGCTTTGGAACAGTTAGTTCATTCGATGATGATGAGTATTGCCTAATGATAACTTACCATCTCGATTCTCCAAATGTCCCTACAGATCCTCCTTGTCCTTTGGATGGACTCTGTTTGGAGACTTTAGACGATCCCGATGATCTTCAAGTTCGGGATGCACCCCCTGAATTTGAAGAGGAAATTAAGTCGACAGTCGATGAGTTGAGAGAAATTAACTTGGGAAACGATGATGACCCCCGTCCGATTTTCATAAGTACTTTGTTGAGCGAGGGTGAAACCCAAGATTAATCCAGTTGTTATTCGAGTTCAGGGATTGCTTTGCCTGGACATATGACGAAATGCCAGGTTTGCCTGCTGAGGTAGCAGTTCACAAACTTGGGGTTCGGCATGATGCCATCCCTGTTAAACAAGCTCCTCGACGCATGCGCTTAGAGATTGAGCAACAAGTCGTTTCTGAAGTTAAGAAATTGGCAGAGGCCGGATTCATTCGAGAGGAACAATACCCCTCTTGGGTGGCCAGCGTCGTGCCAGTTCGAAAGAAAAATGGTCAGATTCGGATTTGTGTCGACTATAGGGATCTGAATAAGGCATGCCCTAAGGATGAGTTCCCTCTACCAATACCAGAACTCATGGTGGACATTGCCTCCTCACATGCTATTTTCTCCTTCATGGATGGCTCATCGGGTTATAACCAAATCAAGATGGCCCCTGAAGATGAGAGAAATACGGCGTTCAGAACCCCTATTGGAATCTTTTGTTATAAGGTAATGCCATTCGGCTTAAAGAATGCCGGAGCAACCTACCAACGGGCCATGA
Source organism: Dendrobium huoshanense (assembly GCA_016618105.1). Classification (NCBI taxonomy): domain Eukaryota; kingdom Viridiplantae; phylum Streptophyta; class Magnoliopsida; order Asparagales; family Orchidaceae; genus Dendrobium; species Dendrobium huoshanense. Next base: position 55,818,163 of record CM028359.1, read on the forward strand.
CCCGTATCTTTGACGACTTAATTCATAATCAAGTTGAATGTTATATTGATGATTTAGTTGTCAAGAGCAAGGTTAAAGAGGCTCACCTGTATGACTTAAGAGTTGTTTTCGAACGGTTGCGCCGCTACGATTTGAAAATGAACCCCTTGAAGTGCGCCTTCGGCGTCGCTTCGGGAAAATTCTTAGGATTCGTAGTGAGGCACCGCGGAATCGAGATAGATCCTGCTAAAATTGAAGCCATCTTAGATATGCCATCCCCTAAGAGCCTTACTCAGTTAAGGTCTCTACAAGGTAGATTGGCATATATAAGGAGGTTTATTTCTAATCTTTCCGGGAGATGTCAACCCTTTTCTGTCCTTGCGAAAAAGGATACTAAATTCGTATGGGGCGAGAAGTGTCAGAATGCTTTTGATGATATCAAACAATATCTTTCTAACCCGCCAGTCTTGGCAGCTCCGATTCCTGGAAAGCCATTAATCCTCTACACCGCAGCTCTAGGATGAGTCTTTAGGTGCTCTGTTAGCTCAAGTTAACGACGAAGGAAAAGAGAATGCTCTCTACTACCTTAGTCGAAGACTCCTTCCTACTGAAATTCGATACCCGTCAATTGAGAAGCATTGTCTTGCTTTAGTTTTTGCAGCTCAGAAACTGAGGCATTACATGCTCTCCCACTCAATCAGTCTTATTTCAAGAGTTAATCCTTTGCAATATCTTATGACCCGACCTACGTTGTCAGGACGTTTAGCCGTTGGTCTATGATATTGTTGCAATTTGAGATTACTTTCACTCCCCTTCGTGCTGTGAAGGGACAGGCTGTTGCCGACTTTCTGGCAGCACACCCGCTGCCAGCAGATTCTCCTCTGAATGATGACTTACCCGATGAACAAATCATGAGTTTGGGGGAATCTAGCGAGGCCATCTGGGAATTATATTTTGATGGGGCAGCATCCTCTCGTAGGATTGCGACCCAACAATCTGTAATTCCTGGAAAGGCTGGAGTCGGTCTAATTTTTATTACACCAGAAAAAGGAATGATGCATTTTTCCTACCACTTATCGGAGCCTTGCACAAACAACGAAGCTGAATACGAAGCTCTGATAACTGGTTTGGAACTTGCAATTCTAATGGAGATTAAAGAGATTAAGATCTTTGGAGATTCCCAACTAGTTATTAACCAAGTCGCCGGAACTTATAAAGTCTTGAATCCGAATCTCCTAAAATATCACCAGTATACGCTTCACTTGCTGGAACAAATTCCCATTGCTACTTTGTATAGGGTTCCCCGTGGAAGCAATTCTGCGGCGGATGCCTTAGCAAAACTTGCAAAGGAATTTGCATGTCCTGAGGAGGATTCCATCCCTATAGAGATACAAGGTCGTAAGACCCTTTCTCTTATAGACTTGGAACATATTAGTAAGACTCCCCTTCAGATCCTTTCTGCCTCTTCGACGACTGACGAAGAAGGTGATTGGAGACGACCCTTAGTCGATTACCTTAAAGAAGGGAAGCTTCCCCAGGATAAATCACTCTCCAACCAGATTAAGAAACGTGCCCTATCATATGCACTAGTTAACGATCTGTTGTACCGTCGGTCCTTTGATCACATGTGGCTGCGCTGTTTGAACAAGCGAGAAGCCCAGAAAATTGTTAATGAAGTTCATTCAAGACTGTGCGGTGCTCATCAATCGGGTCCAAAAATGAAATTAAAGATTAAAAGACTTGGATACTACTGGCCTACAATGATTGACGATTGCATGAATACTGCAAAGCTTTGTCATCAATGTCAGGTCCATGGTGTGGTTTTACATCAGCCGCCTAATGTGTTACACCCTACGATAGCCTCGTGGCCCTTTGAAAGTTGGGGCACGGATATCATTGGGCCGATTGACCCTCCCTCCGCGAGAGGTCATCGTTTCATATTAGCAGCGACTGATTACTTTTCAAAGTGGGCGGAAGCAATTCCCCTGCGAAACGTAACATCACACCATGTCTTAAAATTCTTTCGTGACCATATTGTATATCGATTCGGCGTACCCCGCAGAATCATATCCGATAATGGGTCCGCATTCAAGTCTACAAAAATCAATAGTTTTGTAAGGCGCCATAATATTGATTGGAGATATTCGACGATCTATTACCCTCGGGCGAATGGATTGGCCGAGGCCTTCAACAAAACCTTGGTGCAAATTGTCAAAAAGACCCTTGATGATAACAAACGGCAGTGGGATGAGCGGTTGGTGGAAGCTCTGTGGGCTTATCGTACCACTTATAGAACCCCGACCCAATCCACCCCGTTTGCACTAGTGTATGGATCTGAGGCTGTTCTACCCTTGGAAATACAAATCCCTTCGCTTAGAATTGCAGTTCAGAATCAAATTACCAATGAACAAAATGCAAAACTACGATTGGAAGAACTCGAAGGCCTTGAAGAGCGACGTCTCCAAGCTCAACAAAGTTTAGAGTTGTATAAATCCCGTATGGTTCAAGCCCATGATAAGTTAGTGCGACCTAGGACCTTCCAAGCGGGAGACTTGGTTTTGGTCCTTCGGAGGCCTATCTTGGCCCATCGGAAGTTGGGAGGCAAATTTGAACCTACATGGGAAGGACCCTTCGTTATAGAGACTGTCTACGAAGGAGGCTCGTATCAGTTAGTAGATTGTAAAGGGAACCACCCAATGCTACCTGTTAATGGGCGTTTCCTTAAGAAATACTATGCTTGATGTAGCTCATTTTATCAATCAATAAAACTTCCTTTTCTTGATTTACAGTTTGATTCTACCTTTTTTAAAAAAAAAAAAAAAGTTTTTTTTTAACGCTCTTCGCCTTTTCCTTAAGGTTAGGTCCTTCCTTCCCTTAGGATTAGACCCGCTAGTGATGGAGTACGCCCTCTGTGGCACCACCCTGGCATTTCACCCGGGGATTAGTGGTGGAGTACGCCCTTCGTGGCACCATCCTGATTCCCATTCGCTAGTGATGGAGTACGCCCTTCGTGGCACCATCCTAGTTTGCCAGTTAATTTGCCTATTTGGAGTAAGTCTTCTATCAGCATCCTATAGGCCTAAGGTTGGGTGATGCCCTTCCTTAGACCCAAGGTTAGGTATTCCCTACCTTGGTTTCCAGTTGATCCGTCTACTAGGAGTAAGTCTTCTATCAGCATCCTGTAGACTTAAGGTTGGGTGATGCCCTTTCTTAGACCCAAAGTTAGGTATTCCCTACTTTGGTTTCCAGTTAATTTGCCTATTTGGAGTAAGTCTTCTATCAGCATCCTATAGGCCTAAGGTTGGGTGATGCCCTTCCTTAGACCCAAGGTTAGGTATTCCCTACCTTGGTTTCCAGTTGATCCGTCTACTAGGAGTAAGTCTTCTATCAGCATCCTGTAGACCTAAGGTTGGGTGATGCCCTTCCTTAGACCCAAAGCTAGGTATTCCCTACTTTGGTTTCCAGTTAATTTGCCTATTTGGAGTAAGTCTTCTATCAGCATCCTATAGGCCTAAGGTTGGGTGATGCCCTTCCTTAGACCCAAGGTTAGGTATTCCCTACCTTGGTTTCCAGTTGATCCGTCTACTAGGAGTAAGTCTTCTATCAGCATCCTGTAGACCTAAGGTTGGGTGATGCCCTTCCTTAGACCCAAAGTTAGGTATTCCCTACTTTGGTTTCCAGTTAATTTGCCTATTTGGAGTAAGTCTTCTATCAGCATCCTATAGGCCTAAGGTTGGGTGATGCCCTTCCTTAGACCCAAGGTTAGGTATTCCCTACCTTGGTTTCCAGTTGATCCGTCTACTAGGAGTAAGTCTTCTATCAGCATCCTATAGACCTAAGGTTGGGTGATGCCCTTCCTTAGACCCAAAGTTAGGTATTCCCTACTTTGGTTTCCAGTTAATTTGCCTATTTGGAGTAAGTCTTCTATCAGCATCCTATAGGCCTAAGGTTGGGTGATGCCCTTCCTTAGACCCAAGGCTAGGTATTCCCTACCTTGGTTTCTCCAGTTCCCTTGTCTACTAGGAGTAAGTCTTCTATCAGCATCCTGTAGACCTAAGGTTGGGTGATGCCCTTCCTTAGACCCAAGGTTAGGTATTCCCTACCTTGGTTTTACCAGCTTTCTTTATCCAATAGGTGTAAGCCTTCCATTAGCATCCTATAGGCTTGAGGTTGGGAGATGATCTCCCTTTCATTCCCAAAATTCTACTTCCATTCGGTCAACGCCAATGTGTGCAGCAGAAGTTCCTTCTACCACACACATTGGGGGTCCATTTGTTGACCTCATTTTTGTATGAGGTCACTAAGACCCTTCCAGAAGCCAGATTTAATCCTAGACCCTAGGATCCACTCTAGACCTTAGGATCCTTCTAGATCCAAGACCTTAGAGCTTATTCTAGAGCCTAGGATTCCTTTAAATCCTAGATCTTAGAACTCTCCTAGATCTTAGGATCACTCCAACTTCAAATCAAACTCAACCTTTGATCAGTCTCAATTTTAAATCAATTCCTATATTTAATCCACTCCAATTTCAATTTGATTCCTACCTGTGACCAATTTGAATCTCAAACTCCACCCAATTCAAGTCCAAATTAATTCAAACTTCAAATCAAATTCAAACCCAGAGTCTAAACTCAAATTCAAACCTTTAAGGCCCTGTCCTAAACACCCTTTTCAGAGATTTTTCAAACATCTCAAAACCCAGTCAAATGGCCTCTGATTCAGGGTCTATCACTTGCAAAGTGATAAGACATGTCTCTAAAGGCTACCCTCCAATTTTGAGCTCATTCTGAGGTCTCTAACCCCAGAATCTGAATTAAAATTCAAAGGCTGTAAAACCTTCAAATATTTACAGCCTATGCCACTGAGCATAACCCCTTTGAGATCTTGACCTTGGAACCCTTATCCAAGCCTCCAATCACTTCCAGACCTTTGAATTTAACCCATTGAGCAGTAAACTGCATTTTTCAGACCCATTTTTGACCATAGTTGACCAATAGGTCAAAATTGACCAAAACACCCCTATGGGGCTCAAATGGGGATTTCAAACCAAATGAGCTCCAAATGGGATGCAACCACCTTTAACAAATTTCAAATGCCATTTCAAATCTTTTGAACCCATTTCCAACCCTTGAGTCAACCTGGTTGACCAAGTCAACTGGTTTAACCCAAGGGACCCTTTAAGGGTCCAAACATGTGTTTTGACCCAAATGACCTCTTTAGGCCATCCAACCACTTCCATTAACCTTAAAATATCATTTCAAACCTGTTGAGCCCAAACCCAGACCCTGGGTCAACCTGGTTGACCAAGTCAACCTAGGTTGACCAAACAGGCCCTTAAGGGCTCAAATGGTGATTTTGACCAAATTGACCCCTCCAAACCCTGGGACCACATCCAATAGACTCAGGACGACATTCTGAATTTGTTGAACCCATTTCTAGCCCTTGAACCCAACTAGTTGACCAAGTCAACCAGTTTTGGCCTAGAAGCCCATTAAAGGCCCATTAAGCCTTCTTAATCTATTTGACATACATGGCTCTTGGAACCACCCTCCAATCCACCTAATCAACTCATTTGAATCATCTAATTGAAAATTTCATAATCCTTGATGGAGTTGACTGGTCAACCAGTCAACCCAAGGCTTAAGGGACCATTTGTGTGGTCAAACCCTTTAACCCATTGAACCTAGCTCAAGCCACACCCATCCAGCCACTTGGAGAGACTCCATGACCTGCTTGGGTGCCACATCAGCTCCATTGACCAGTTGACTGGTCAATTTGGTCAAACCCAAGCTTAAACCCTTCTAAAAGGTCTTAATCAACCTTTTAGACCTTTTTCCCTGATTTAACTCCCCAAGGCCGACCCCTTAATGTCCTAAAGCTCACTTGGAGCTCTCCTAACCAAGCTCAGGGCCTGGTTTAGCCTAAAATGGCAATGGCCCCCCCACTTGTCCCAAGTCCACCCAATGGAGGCAAGGCTTGGCCAGCCTTTGAGGCAGCCTTCTAGCTGTCCCAGGGACATGTGGCACCATCTAGGGAGCTCCTCCATCAATCCTAGCCATCCAATCTAGCCCAGCTCGTTTGAATAGGGAGAAAGGCAACTTTTGAGCATGATTGATCAAAGCAGCCTCTCTCACTAACCCTAGCCTCCCAGATCGAACTCTCAGTTCGTTTTGAATCTCCAGGGCCTCCTCTACCTTCCCACTACAAAACCCAGGTGGTTGCACGTCACCGGCGGCGAGTTCTCCGGCGAAACCACCACCTAGACCGTCCCAAGCCTATAGCAACCGATCTAGACGCGTTCGAGCTTGGATTTTCACTGGGAATCTTCACTTGGACAATCTACAAGCTCAACCATCCAGAAATTTCGAAGATCTAACGGTATAACTCCCTAAAACCCTAGATCTAGGTCACATTAGTTAGGTCTAAATAGCTTTATGCTTTTAGGGTCTTAGCTAAAACAAACTATTCCCCATGATTTCTGTTCATGTCCTTAATCTATGTTTAAAATTTCAAGTGAAATGATCGATCCGATCGAAAGAACGAGGCGAAAAACGTTTTCTAGGGCGTCTCGGTAGGCTGCCGCAGGTGTACGTTTTGTGAGCCGTTGATTTGATGATCAACGGCTCGGATCTCGTCATCCCGTGGTCCATACAATCGCGTGTATCAAATGTTTGTATGGATCACGAGCTGGCGAGATCTCCAGCGTTCGTTCGAAACCGCGCGATCAGACATCAGCCGTCCGATCTCTTCTCACGAGATCGAAACGCAGGATTCAATCTGGACCGTCAGATTGGGTGCGCGAACGATCGGACGGCCGTAACCACGCGTTGACGTGGTTATGTGGAAAACGCGTGAACCCTGCGCCGCCGCCACGCGTTCGATCCCGCGCCCGCCACCTGTCCTAATGATTGGCCGCCGGTTTAATTAAGGGGTTTTAATTAAAATTAAAACCCTTTAATTACAGACACTTCAAAAAAATATTAAAAAATAAATACTGGTCAAAAAAATAAGTGTTTTATATCAAACTGCTCAGATTTTTGAGGGCTTTAATTTAAAAATAGAATCATTTAAAAATATTATGTATACTTTGAGCAATTTTAAATATTGATTATTTGAGTATTTTAATTATTATTTAATTAAAATAAATATAAATATTTTCAAGATTTTAATAAAAAAACTTTTAGTCCTTTTTTTTAATTTCAGAACATGTCCTTAGAGCTGTTTTGACAAATTTTGACATTAATTTGAATTATTTTCATATCTTAATATTTAATTAATATTTAATATTATACTAATTATTTTAAAATTCAATTTTTTTTTTTGAAATAACCCTAGATCAGTGGGTTTCTCAACTCTTTAAGACTTATTTTAATAATATCATCAATGATCTTACTTTAAAATATACTCTTGTATATATTTAGATATTTAGACATTTATGTATATAAAAAAAAATATTTTAAGATTATATGTATATCTAAAGTTTTGATTATTTGAGAGACCTCCTTTGAAAGTTTAAGTGTAGATGGATCATGCTTGAATGGAAATTATGGGGATTGAGTAGTGCATAGTTGTATCTTGACTATTCATTAATCAAGGTTCTAGTTAAATTAATTTTGATAGTTCTTTTTTTGGCATGCTTAGGTTATACACACACCACTTAGCCTAGGCTCTCCTAGATCTAAGGATTTGTTTGATTGTGTGTTTGCTTATATGTTAAGTTCAAGGGTTAGCAAAAATATCGATTTGAACCCATCAAACCTAGTGTCATTAAGGACAAAAATTAAGGACATATTTAGGAAACTTAGAAGTTTTTTTTTTAATTAAGATACATATTCTTATGACTAGAAATTTTCAAATACTTGAACCTAGTGACATGCACAGCCCCTAGGAGAACTCTCACTGGTTTTGGAAATCATTTAGACCCTTAATTAATTTTCTTAAAGTTTAAGTCTTAATTAAGCCATTAAACCTTCCGGAAAATCTAATAAATCCATTTTAAACCCAAAAAATATGTTTAACCCCTCTAACTGACCAGAATTAAACCCTTAACCCATGAAAATTAAAACCAAAATTATTTGACAGCAATTTGAACCTTAATTTAATTTTTAGTAAAAATCAATATTTAATTCATTTAATTAATTAAAAAATATTAAAAATTCCAGAAATTTCCAAAACACTTGGAAATCTCTCCTTAGGTCATTTCTGACCTTTGGAGTTGATTTCAAGGAGTTTGGGACTCATTTGGAGAAAAATCATAAAATGGCCCTCTAATTAAGTAATTTTCAAAAATTCCATAATTACCCAAACTTCAAACATTCATAACTAATTCCAGAAAAATCCAAATCACCCAAACTCACTTGCATTCAATTCCTAATAAGGTCTAATATTTATTAAAAATATTAAATTCCAGAAATTTGCAATATTTTAAAAAGTCAACAAATTGGTCAAACCATAGTTAAAACTAGTTCAAAACTTCAAACCTTTGTAATAAAATGCAGAAAAATCCGATTTCAACGTACTTACTGTCTAACTGATCTTAGTAAGGTCTAGTATTTTAATAAAATACAAACATTCCAGAATTTGAGCTTAATCAAAAAGTCAATTTTCAACCCTTTAGTCAATTCATTAAAATATTCTAAAAAATTCATAAGAGCTCAAATCATTCTAAAACTCAGAAAATATTGGTTTAATTCTTAAAACACTTAACAAATCCTTTAAAACACAACAACCACCCTAAAGTTGAAGTTTATTGGCTGGACTACTCCGGGCTGCGGGGCTAAGTGTCCTAAGGAGGCTGGTTCCTCGAGCCTGGTGGCACAACGCCACGAATGAATTCTAAAGGGTGTCAAACCTTAAAATGGATTAATTCTTAATTATTCAACATTTTAAAAATCTCTAATTCAATCACATTAATTTGGTTTATCGGCTGGACTACTCCGGGCTGCGGGGCTAAGTGTCCTAAGGAGGCTGGTTCCTCGAGCCTGGTGGCACAACGCCACGAATCAATTAATGGCAAACTTAAATTAATCAAGCTTTAAAAATCAGCAACCAACTCCCTTTAATATCAATCCACTCCTTTAATTCTAACCAATTTAAATAACTTAATCAACCCCGATTGCTACTGGGTAACCCAGGCCTACGAGGCTATTAGCTTAGCCCCAAGGAAGGTGAAATAAACTTCACGGCCTCGGTGTGAAACAAAGGTAGCAATCAATTAACTTTTAAAATATATTTAATTAAAATTCCTAATTTATTAATACTTGAATTTTAATCTAAATTCCCTCCTAAGCCTTAACAAACTCAAACTTTTAGACAACTTCAATTAATAACCTACTTTAGGATCTATCCCAGCCACACGACCTTTCTCACACACTTTAGATGATGTGCTAGGACAACCAACTCTAGATCTAGGTTAGGCCGGTGTTTACTTTACTGCTGTGTGCCGGATTTTTCGTAGTTTTCACTGCATGTTGTGGATGAAATTGCTTTGCTGTGTCTGCTTACTTTTTCTGTACTCTGTGGATGGATTGATGTGTTTGGCGACTAGATTACCCTTAGGTTAGGTACGATCTGGATGTTGACACAGTTTTCTGCAGGTGGCCACGCTCATGCAGGGCAATATAAAAAAGGGGGCAAATCAAAAAAATGCATAAATATTATAAACTCTTTGCACAGGTGCTTCAGCTGCTAAAGCCCCCAAATCATAAAAAGAGCGTGGCCAGTGTGTTTACTTTCTTTCCTGCTCATATACAACTGCTTGGGAATAACTGCTTTATTTATATTAATTGCTTAGGATAACCCTGCAGGTGAGTCTAGATTTTTATTTTGATATCAATGTAATTTGTATAATTGTTAAGTGTTGTGAAAGTTAAGTTTGAGTTTGGGATACATAGATCCAAAGCTTGGATTCCAAAGAGGAAAGGATACCCCTTTGGGGAACACTCCTTTTCCATTTGGAAATCCAAATTTGGATCATACCTCTTCCTTACCCAAAGAGGAAAGAGTGGCCTTCCCCTTAGAGGGAAGTGCCCTCTTGTTCATTTGGGTAATCCACTACGAAGATTCCAAGAAGATTGAAGAAAAGGAGTCCAAAGAAGAATGAAATTGAAGATTTGAAGACTTGAAGATTGAGAGTATCCCACTCAAAATAACTTGCGTCATTACTAGGCTTAGAATCCGGGCTGTTGTCAGTGGTGCCCGGCCACTTTACTTTTTGCAAAACTCTGGTTTGTAATAAGCAAGGCAATTCTGCCTATGGACATTTATTAATTAATTTGTATTTGATTTGATGATTTGATTGCCTTTAGGATTACTTGTTTTTACTAGTTTTTTTGGCGATTGCATGCCGCTCTTTGTTTTCGCCTGGATACGTGAGGCTCGTGAGGGTGTGAAATTTTTATACTCATAATCTTAAAAGTCTAAAATTTTAGTGAGTCTAAATAACATAGAAAGATAACGAATCTAGGGAATTAGCCGGGGATCGACCCCGGGGTCGCATGCATATTTTTGCATTCTTCTTTCCTTGCTTTAGACCCTTCCCCGCCTGCGGGTAGAGTCCGGATAGTCTGACCTATGAGGACGAGGTGTCGGATCTGGGGAAGTCCAGTCTTCTAAAAAATTATTTTATAAGCCTGTTTTTAAAAATTTCAAGCATATTTGATTTGAAGTTGTCAACCAGCATGCATTGCATTAGATACAAATTAAAAGAGTCAAAATTTTAATTTCATAGTCCTTAGCATTTTAGCACCCAACATAAGTCAAAGGGGCCAATTAGGAAAATCTCTAGATGTCGGCCCCGCCTCCCCAAAACTTTAATTATAACGTCCCTACCACTCTTTCATAAAAGACCGGATTCATCTCTTTTAAATCGATTAGGTGGATAGCTGGCTCCCCAATCCAGGCCGTGGTAAGTCCAGACCTTGCACTGCATTAGTTAGGGTCGGACGACTGTGGTCCAGTGTCCAAAATAGATTTAGTTTCTGGGGCAGATCTTTGATTATAAGACCCCAAACTTCGGGAATCTAATCCCAAATTTCTAATAAAATGCTCAACTCTAATTAAATATCATTTCAATCCAAAAATAAAGCCCAACACTTAGATTAAGTTGGGACACTTCCGGATGGTTCTGGAATCTTAAGGTGTCCCCTACCTCTCCTCCTTTAACTCCGTTAATAACTGTTCAATTTTGATCCATTCCCTTTTGATTTTCCAATAATTCTATTCATACTTTGATATCACTCCTAGAAATTCTAAACAAAATTTTGCCACTATTTTAATCGAGAGTTTTCGTAGGGGATTTTATCTCCCTACGATGTAATTAACTACGAGGGCTTGCGCTCGTAGGAGATTTAGAACCACACACACCTGATTTTAAAAATTGATTTTTCAAAATTCAAATGGATTTCTTTGGGAGAACTTAAAATACTAGTGATCATTATTATCATATTTAAAGAATTATCATTGAACGATATTTTCTCCCTTCGGAGAGATATATCTTTCTTTGATAAGGCTTTGGATGTGAACCTAACGATCACACTTCTTGAATATTGTAGCTGGATATTCAATTGAACCTCATTTTGACCCTTCGGGGTCATATGAATTTCTCTTTAGCATCCGCTCACAATATTCAAGATGGATTTCACAATTCTAAGTCTGAACACCGTTATGAAAGTTTATTTTCGTCCTCCGGGGTGATATACTCTTTCTAACGAGTCGATTCGACCTTAGAATTAGAACTTAACCTTAATCTTAAAATTCCCAAAGAAAACTAATATTTTCAAAACATGTTTTCAAAATTCCACCAACAAACAGCTATCCACAATTATTCAAAAACTTAACAATCAATTTTACATAAAACATCTCGGCACAACAAGTAATTTTCTAGGCATTCAAATAGTTTAAACACAACAATCATATTTCTATCACAAGGATCATATCCAAAATCTATTCTAAAAATTGCTGGAATGCGTATGTGCAAATCTTTTTCCAATCCATGTTGTACCAAACTGCTAACTACCATTCCTACTGATCCACTGTTGTCTGATCCAAAAATATATAAAAAAATTATCGATTCTTTGCAATATCTTTCAATAACAAGACTGGACTTCTCATATGCAGTTAATCTTCTATATCAACATATGCATAGCCCAACGTCTCAGCATGCCTACTTACTTAAACGACTGCTATGACAAATTAAAGGAATTACACATTTCAGCCTTCCTATTTTTAATGGTAAGCTAGAACTAAAATTATTTTCAGATGCTGATTAGGCTGGAGATAAAGATACTAGGCATTCCACATCAGGATATTACACTTTCTTAAGCAATACATTAATCTCTTGGAGCATAAAAAAAGTAACTGTTAAGAGAGTTGCTATTTGCATGTTTTACATTCTTATAACTTGTATTAATTTGATGATTTCAAATTTTATTTTTTTAAATGTTGTTATCTCCTAACACTTTTTTAGAAGAGTTGTTTTTTGCTCTTGTGTGTACTAACATTTCAGGAAAATCGAACTGCAGACTACTAAAGACTTCAAATCAAATTTAGTATGAGATATTTTGTAATTTGAAGCTTGTACTTTTCTTTGAATTAAGTTTGAGAGAGAGTGATTGTAATTGAGAAAATAAACACATACATACTTAAGGAGATCTTTAAGAATTTATATTGATCATACGAGACGAACATAATTTGTATGGGACGATCAAGTCAGTTATCTCTTCTAAAGAGCAATGGAACAAACATGAATTGAAGAAAATTTTTCTAAGTCCTGATCGTCAAGGATGAATGCTTAATCGTCCCAGGACGAAATGTCCTATGGAAATTTTTCGTTCAGACGAAATTCATATTCGTGTCAGGATGAAATACTCTCTGGAAAAGTTTTGTCCAAATAAACTCAAATTTGTCCTAGGACGAAATGTTCTGTGGAAAATTTTTGTTCAGACAAAATTCATATTCGTGCTAGGACGTAATGCTCTCTGGAAAATTTTCATCCAGACGAATGCAAATTCATCCCAGGATGAAATGTTCTCTGTAAAAATTTCATCCGGACGAACTCATATTCATCCCAGGATGAAGTGAATCGACTCTTCAAATTTTGTTGACGTCCTGTAGTTCTTGGGAACCGACATATGGTATAACTATTTGTACCGGACGAACCTGGTTCGTACGGGATGATGATCGGGTATGAATTTAGTTAGTACCAATATACATTTGGTTCATTTCTAACACATTTAAGTAAAATTGTCCAGGATGATCCACGATCGTACGGGACGATCAACTACGTGTTGACTTGAAAATTTGCAATTTTTGGACGATTTTTCTTATCTTTCATATAAATAATCTAATTTAGACTGCTACTTAATCTTTTTGCCTTCTGATCTTCATGCTTATTAAAAGAAGAGTCAAGGAGAGAGTGTGAGAGAGTGTTTAAAGGAGGATTCTTACTACTAGAGCGTGAAGGCTTCACTTGGTGTTTAAAGGTAAGAGTCTTTACTTTTGATTTGTGATTACTTCAATCTTTTCTTTCTTCCTTCTAGATTTCTTGTGAGAAGATCTGTCAAGGAGATCCGATTCTCTACCGGCACTTGGAGAGTGTGAACAGCCAAAGGGTTCTCTGCCCACACTTGGAGAGTGTGAACAGCCAAAGGGTTCTCTGCCCACACTAGGAAGTGTAAAAGGATGAAAGGTTCTCTACCCACACTTGGAGAGTGTGAACAGCCGAAGGGTTCTCTACCCACACTAGGAGAGTGTGAAAGGATGAAGGATTCTTTGCCTACACCGGGAGAGTGTTAAAGGACAGACGGTTATCTGTTAACACTGGGAAGAGTGTAAAAGGATGATGGTTCTCTGCTGCATCGGGTAGTGGTGGAAGAGAGTTTTAATATGGGATGTTCCACCTTACTGTGGGGGAAAAAGGAGAGTCACTAGTGATATTAGTGCAATACTCCGAGGGTGCCTCCGAGGAGTGGATGTAGGTTGTGTTTGACCAAACCACTATAAATCTCGTGTCTTTTATTTTTTCGCTGCTTTTATTTTTACTTTACTGTTTTTAACTTCTGGTTGAAAAATGTTTTCTATAAAATTCACTAAAGTTAATTTTCTCAATTTTAAATTTTAAAAAGAGAGGTAAAATTTTTAATTACCAATTCACCCCCCCTCTTGATTAGCCGCTGGGACATAAGCTTAGGTTTAACAACCTAATTCATAATGAACAAGTTTCAACAAGTGGTATTAGAGCTTTGTTTCAAAAACATAAGTTTGGACTACTTTTTGATTAACGTAGATGGCTACATTTGGAAACCAAAATACATCTAAGGGTTACTCTATAACTATACCTCCACTGTTCGACAATATACCTTTTGATTTTTGGAAAACACGCATGTCTACATTTTTATAATCACTTAATTATGATATGTGGATCTTAGTTCAAGAAGGGTATTCAAAACCAACTAGACTAGTTGACGGAGTTAGAGTTGAAACACCTTTTGTAGACTGGACAATAGAAGAATGTGACTTAACACAACTAAATGCCAAATGCTTGAATAGTTTATTTTGTGCTCTCAAATTAGAAGATTACATGTGGGTTTCTACTTGCAAAAGTGGAAAGGACATATGGGATAGACTTTGTATAACTTATGAGGGGACTAATGAGGTTAAGCAATCTAGACATAATATCTTTTTGCATGATTATGAGCTATTTTGTATGAAACCAAATGAATCCATTTCTAATATGTACACGAGATTCACACAAATTGTCACCTCTTTATATGCATTGGGTAGGGAACTAATGAATGCTGAAATGGTTAATAAAATTCTTCGTTGTTTACCTATTGCTTATGATGCTAAAATTATTACAATTACAGAGTCTAAAGATCTAAATATTTACTCTATTGACAATCTTCTTTGTTCACTAATTGCTTACGAGCAAGGAGTTAGCCAAAGAAAGATTGATGCATGTGAACCACAGAGGGAGAAGAAAATAGCACTGAAAGTAGAGGAATCTGAAAGTGAACACTCACAACCTGAGGATGAAGACGACATCGCTCTAATGACTAGACAATTCAAAATTTTTCTAAAGAGGAAGAAGAGGAGACGCTAGCAATGGAATAGAGGTAAATTTAATAGAAATGCCAAGGTTTCAAATGATGTAATTTGCTATGAGTGCAGGAAACCTTGACATATCAAGACTGAATGCCCAAAACTCAAAGCCACTCCCAGCAAGGAGAAGGTAGAGGAGAAACCATCTGTAAAGTAGGGCAAGAAGAAGTTTCAAAGAGCTTTCTGGGAAGACTCAGCTTCAAATTCATTAGAGATTGAAAAGGAAGAAGTCACTAATCTGTGCTTAATGGCTGATAGTCTTGATCAGTCAGATCAAGAAGAGGATGAATCTGATTAAAAATTATGAAATTACTTGATGAGTTTGATTACTTGAATAAAAATCATGAAAATTTAAAATCATCCTATGCATAACTTGAAAAAGATTTTAAACATTTTAAGGATGAATCTGAGAGCAAAATATAACGAATCAATTATACAAATCGAATCTTAAAAGATATGAATTCTTTTATAAATTGAAGATAAAAGCTCTCGAGGATAATATGATACCCCCCATACTTGAAGATTTTACTAATCCTATTATGTATCCTAAATTTATGCAATGCCTGAATAGACAGATGAATGGTAGAAAACTTAGAAATTCTTTTCCAAAAGTCAAATGTAATAATTATGGATTATTTAGACATATAGCTCACACCTGTACTTTGAAGATGAAAACTTATTTGGTGTGGAGACCTAAGATGCATAAACCTAGACATATCATACATGCATCTGATTATAAATTACCAAAAGGAGAACCCAAACTTGTTTCTAAAAATCCTATTCAACTTTCAAGAACCAAACATATAGACATCAGGCAATATTTCATAAGGGATTATGTATCCAAAAGAGAAATTGAACTCATTCATGTTTCTACTAAAAATCAACTTGCATACATTTTTACAAAACCTTTAGCCTTTGATACTTTTAGTGCATTAAGAACAAGGCTTGGGATAATCGATCTGAA
Source organism: Dendrobium huoshanense (assembly GCA_016618105.1). Classification (NCBI taxonomy): domain Eukaryota; kingdom Viridiplantae; phylum Streptophyta; class Magnoliopsida; order Asparagales; family Orchidaceae; genus Dendrobium; species Dendrobium huoshanense. The sequence continues at coordinate 55,834,205 of CM028359.1, forward strand.
TGCTTAATAAAAATATTTTTCTTCAACATTGATGTGTGTTTTTAGTTAGTATTTTTTTTCTTTTTATCCTTATTTTTGTGACTTGTTATGTATTATGTGTTTATTTTTTTATTTTTCATTGTGTTTTTAGTGTGCTTTTCTTAGATTAGCTTTTAGTGATTTATATAATAGATTAGATACTAAAGAGGGAGAAAAATATATGTATAAGTTAGCCAAACAAAGAGATAGGAGTAGTAAGGATTTAGTTCAAGTGAAGTGTATTAAAGAAGAAGATCAAAAAATATTTTTCCTAGAAGATGATATTCAACAAAGATGGCTGAGATATTTTGCTAAACTTTTTAATGAAGATTGTGAAAATAAGATTGACTATAATGACCTTAGCATCCTAAATGAAAATAAAGATTTCTCTTTTTATCGGCGTATTAGTAAAACTGAAGTTAGAGAGGCTTTAAAGAAAATGAAGGGTGGAAAAGCTGTTGGACCAGATGATAATCCAATAGAGGTGTGGAAATGCTTAGGAGATGAATGAATTTCATGGCTTACTAAACTTTTTAATACTATTTTGAAGACTAAAAAGAAGCCAGATGAGTGGAGAATGAGCGTGTTAATTCCTATTTTTAAGAATAAAGGTGATGCACAAGATTGTGCGAATTATAGAGGAATTAAGTTAATGTGTCATACTTTAAAACTTTGGGAGCGAGTTATGGAGCATAGGTTGCGGCGTGATACTAATGTTTCTCAAAATCAATTTGGATTCATGCCGGGTAGGTTGACTATGGAAGCCATACATTTATTAAGAGGTTTGATGGAGAAATATAGAGAAAATAAGGAGGATCTACATATGATATTTATTGATTTAGAAAAAGCATATGATAAAGTTCCAAGAGAAGTGCTATGGAGAGTTCTTGAGAAGAAATGAGTCAATAATGCCTATATTCAAATCATTAAAGATATGTATGCACGAGCTATTACTTGTGTTCAAACACAAGGAGGATTGACCAAGTATTTCCCTATTTCGGTTGGGTTACATCAAGGATCAGCCTTAAGCCCATATCTTTTTGCTTTAGTCATGGATGTTCTCACTAGACATTTGCAAGAGGATGTACCTTGGTGTATGCTTTTTGCAGATGATATTCTTCTTGTTGATAAGAATAGAGAGGGAGTTGAAGGTAAACTTGAATTATGGAGGTCAACCTTAGAGTCTAAAGGTTTTTGCTTGAGTAGATCTAAAATGGAATATATGGAGTGTAATTTTAGTAGTAATAGACCTAGTGAGGGGATTGTGTCTTTGGGCGATCAAGTCATTAATAAGAGTACACATTTTAGATATCTTGAATCTATTGTTCATAGTGATGGTGAAATAGATGGGGATATTATCAGCAGAATTCAAGTTGGATGGTTGAAGTGGAGGAATGCATCGGGCTTGTTATGTGATAAAAATGTACCCCTCAAACTTAAGGGAAAATTCTATAAGATGGTAGTGAGGCCTTCAATGCTATATGGTGCCGAATGTTGGCCATTAAAAGAGAAACATAATACTAAGTTAAGTGTGGCAGAGATGAGGATGCTCAGGTGGATGAGTGGCATTACCCTTAGAGATAGGATACGAAATGAGCATATACATGAAAAAGTTGGAGTAGCTCCAGTAGAAGATAAGATTAAAGAGAGTCGCCTTAGATGGTTTGGTCACATAAAACGGTGGCCTTCCGATGACCCGGTTAGGAGAGTAGAGGTATTAGATTTGACTTATGTTAAGAAAGGTAGGGGTAGACCTAAAAAGACTTGGTTAGAAAATATTAGTAATGACCTTTCCTTATTTGATTTAAACAAGAATTCGACTTTTAATAGGACACAATGGAGAAAAAGGATTCATGTAGCCAACCCCACGTAGTGGGATAAAGGCTTGATGTTTTTGTTGTTGTTGTCGTGTTTTTAGTGTGCTTGTGTTTTAGTTTTGATTGAGTGCATGATTTGAAATTTTTAAGTGTCAATCATCCGGGACAAAATGTTTTCGTACAGGACGAATTGTGTAGTCTGTCAAACTGTTGGATTTTAAACCATTTGTGTGCAGTTTTTTAGTTTTTTTTTACTTCATCTGTACGATCGTCACGATCATCCGGAAAAACTTGTTTAAACGACGGGATGATTGAATGTCAGCTGAATGGATAAGATCATTTTTAATATGACTGTTCGTACGTACGAACCTTTAGTTCATCCAGACGAACACATGGCAGTTCGATGCAGGGACAGATTCAACTGTCATTAAAATAATCATAAGTTCTGATCTTCCCAGAATGAATACATGTTCATCTATATGATCATTTTGATCAAAAGTATGTACGAAAGGATGCTTCATAAATTTTATGATTACGAAAAGCCATTTTATTTTGGACTCATTCGTTCATTCATACGAAATGTTTTCGTACGGGATGAACTAAAATTCGTATGGGACGAAAGTGATTTTGTCTGGTACGAATAGTAATTTTTTTAATAAATAGATGGGCTTTTAAACTCAACAGTCACACTCTCACTTCACTTTCAAACTCTTTCGTACTTTAGTTTTTTTTTGTCAATGGCAAGTTCTAGCAAGCGTCAAAAGATTGGGTCCAGGGGTCCACCTAATAATTCTTCTGAGAACTTTCTTTCTAAAGCCAATAAAGAATCCTTCCCTAGGTTTGTCTCTGCTAAGATCATACCCTCTAGAATTCTTGTCCAAGAGCAACTAAACTTTTAGGTGATGAACTTGTTTCCTTCAACTCAGTTTGGTTTTCCTCTCCCTAGTTTATCTCTACAAAAAAGAAACCTTTCACTACTTCCTGGTAAATATGTCTTTCAACTCCGACCATACTATTATCCGTTCCTTTGTCTTTAAGAGAAAAATTGAAATCACCAAAGCTGACTTTGGAGCCTTTCTGAACTTAAGGACTGAGGGAGCTAGAGCACATACCTTGATCACCTCAACTAAATATGAATGGTCTAAAATTAATAAAGTGCTTAGATGAATCATTTTTAACGAGCATATGCCTAAAGTATCCGGTCTCGTTCGTAATGCTCGTATCCTCCAGTATGTTCTTAGAACTTCTATAATTCCTAAAGCTAGTGATAGAATCAACATTACTCCTCTTCTTTCTATGGTGACCTTCTTGATCATGACCAAAGAACCTATAGACGAAGCCCAACTTATTACTGACTATCTTTATGGACTCTAAAATTGGTCATGTCGAACATAAAAGAAAGAAGAATATCGCTTTAGGACATCTAGTTTCCTACATTCTAGAGAAGAAATATGTTTTGGTTCATCCTGATCAAGAGTATGAAGAACCGCTCTACTACAACGATGGATCATTTAGAGCAATCTTCAATAAAGAAGAACCAAGTAAAACACATGTCATTAGTGATACCGAGGAAAATCATGAAGCTGCACCTGCACCTGTAAAGGAACCAAATTATCAGAATTTGGTTCAAAGATTTGATCTCCTTGAGACTCATGTTGATCAATGTTTTGATCAAAATGAGACTCATCTTCAGCAACAGGGTGCACAATATCAGCATGACATTTGATGGATGAGGGAGCAGATAGATGGTATTAACTCCAACATGATCATTATTAGCAGCTACTAAAACTTTTTTGGTGCTGCACCTCCTCCTCCACTAGATGAGGGTCCTTTTGAGTGACAACTGTACTTGATTTTATATGTTTCTTTAGTTGTTATTTTTGTTTTGTTGCTTAGGGAAGTGTGATGTATTTTCTTTTCTTTAGATGTTTTTGTTTTTAAATCTTATGATATATTGATATCACATGCTTAGATTGTAATATCCTTCATATTGATATCAATATAAGTTATCCTGTTTTGCCTTTAATCTAATCTTGTTTTTGAAATGTGTGTTAGCCCATATGACAATCATTATAATTTTTTGATCTTAAAAATGTGATATACTTTGAAATGCAAGTTAAAATTAAATTCATTAGAAAATCTAATTTTTATTATTAGATTACATTAATGTCTAATCTTATTATTGCAACTATGATGTTTTCTTATTTTGTATTTCACTTATCAAAAAATATTTATGCACTTAGAAAATTTGAAAATTTTTATTATTGATTTTGGAAAGATCAAAATTACTCTTGAAAAATGTTCAAATGTACAAAAATCAAAAGGAATGCGCAATGGTTTGCAAGTTGAAAAAGAGACACAAAATAAGCCCACAAGTGAAAAGATGCACAAAAATGTGCCACAAATTTGAAAAAGATGCGCAAAGTGCCACATGTGGTAGTTATTTCTTTCCATAATCTTTTAATTTCTTAATTCAAATTGATCTTTTGTGCATTTATATTCCGTATTGAAATTTGAATTATACAAATTTTCTATTCATCCTTTTTGCAATGATTTTCTCTATCTTAGAGTCTAAATTGACTCATATTTTTGATACATACTTTTATTATCAATGTTATATCTCTTCTTAAATTTTATGAATTACTATGATTTGCCTAATGTTTTGATTTTGTTTGCAAAATTTATTTCAATCACTTTCAAGGTTCAATTATCAAATGATTTTCATATGACTGTTTACATTTCAGGTGTTTTTTCTTCTTTTCTTTTTGTTGTTGTCAAAAAGGGGGAGAAATTATTTGTTCGTATGTGTTTTTGTTTTATGTGTTTTGTTTTGTTTTGGTGTGTTTTTCTTTTGTTTTGTATCTCTAGAAAATTTTGAAAAATAAAAAATTATGATTAAATTGCCTCCTTATTTTTATATGTTCATCAATTCAGGGGGAGTTTAGGAGACTCTTAGAATTTGAAATTATTTGCCATCATTAAAAAGGGAAGATTGTTAAGAGAGTTACTATTTGCATATTTTACATTCTTGCAACTTGTATTATTTTGATGATTTCAAATTTTATTGTTTTAAATGTTGTTATCTCCTCATAACACTTTTTTGAAAGAGTTATTTTTTGCTCTTGTGTGCACTAACATTACAGGAAAATTTAACTCCAGGCTACTGAAGACTTCAAATCAAATTCAATATGAGATATTTTGTAATTTGAAGCTTGTACTTTTCTTTGAATTAAGTTTGAGAGTGAGTGATTGTAATTGAGCAAATAAACACACACACACACACACACACACACTTAAGGAGATATTTAAGAATTTATAATGATCGTACGGGATGAACATAATTCATATGGGACTATCAAGTCAGTTATCTCCTCTAAAGAGCAATGGAATGAACAGGAATTGAAGAAATTTTTTCTAAGTCCTGATCATCCAGGACTAATGTTTAATCATCACAGGACAAAATATCCTCTGGAAATTTTTCGTTCAAATGAAATTCATATTTGTGCCAGGACGAAATGCTCTCTAGAAAATTTTCATCAAGACGAACTCAAATTCGTCCCAGGACGAAATGTTCTCTAGAAAATTTTTGTTCAGACGAAGTTCATATTCGTGCCAGGTCGAAATGCTCCCTGTAAAATTTTCGTCCAAGTGAACGCAAATTCGTCACAGGGAGAAATGTTCTTTGTAAAAATTTGTTTGGATAGACTCATATTCGTCCCAGGATGAAGTGAACCGACTCTTCAAATTTTGACGACGTCCTACAATTTTTTGGAACCGACCTATGGTGTAATTATTCGTATCGAATGAACCTAGTTTATACGGGACGATGATCGGGTATTAATTCAGTTTGTACCAATATACATTTTGTTCGTTTCCAACACATTTAAGTAAAATCATCTAGGATGATCCATGATCGTACGGGACGATCAACGACATGTTGACTTGAAAATTTGCAGTTTTTGGACGATTTTTCTTGTCTTTCATATAAATAGTCCAATTTAGACTACCACTTAATCTTTTTTCCTACTGATCTTTGTGCCTATTGAAAGAAGAGTCAAGGAGAGAGTGTGAGAGAGTGTTTGAAGGAGGATTCTTACTACTGGAGCATGAAGGCTTCACTTGGTGTTTAAAGGTAAGAGTCTTTAGTTTTGATTTGTTATTACTTCACTCTTTTCTTTCATTCTTCTAGATTTCTTGTGAGAATATATGTCAAGGAAATCCAATTCTCTGCCGACATTTGGAAAGTGTGAACAGCCAAAGGGTTCTCTGCCCACACTTGGAGAGTGTGAACAGCCAAAGGGTTCTCTGCCCATACTAGGAGAGTGTGAAAGGACGAAGGTGGGTTCTCTGCTCACACTTGGAGAGTGTGAACAGCCGAAGGGTTCTCTACCCACACTAAGAGAGTGTGAAAGGATGAAGGATTCTCTGCCTACACCGGGAGAGTGTTAAAGGACAGACATTTCTCTGCAAACACTACGAAGAGTGTAAAAGAATGATGGTTCTCTACCACACAGGGTAGTGGTGGAAGAGAGTTTTTGTAAAGGCTTTTCTGACTTGCTGTGTGTGCAAAAAGAGAGTCACTAGTGGTATTAGTGCAATACTCAGAGGGTTCCTCTAGGGAGGGGATGTAGGTCGTGTTTGACCGAATCACAATAAATCCCGTGTCTTTTAATTTTTAGTTGCTTTTATTTTTGCTTTACTGTTTTTAACTTGTGGGTGAAAAATATTTTCTATAAAATTCACTAAAGTTAATTTTCTTGATTTTAAATTTTAAAAAGAGGGGTAAAATTTTTTATTACCAATTCACCCCCCACCCCTTCTTGGTTAGCCGCTGGGACATAAGCTTAGGTTTAACAACCTAATTCATAATGAACAAGTTAACAGTAATATATTGTTGCTCGTTCATTCAAAGAATCAAAATGAAGGGCTTTAATGATAACAATATCTGATATTATATAGATCCAAAGGCTTATGAAAGATTTTCAGATTTACCTTTCATCTTCAATGGAATTAAGTTGTGATGATACATCTGTTATAGCTCTTGTAAACAATCCAATTTTTCATGCTAGAATAAAGAACATAGAAATTGATCACCATTTTATTTGTAATCACATTCATTCTCAAAATATTAATATCTCTATGATTACTATGCATGATTAAATGCAGATATACTGATGAAGCCTCTATCTACTCCTCACTTTTAACAACTCAGACACAAGCTCACTATCCAACTAGGTCCATCAACTCGTGGGGGAGTAATAACTAACACATATTTTTAGACATTGTTATATGTAACATATTTATCATAGTCATTACTTACACGCGTATAGTTTCTACTTTCTTGTATTGCCTATAAATACATCACTGTAGAAGTATGTTGGGATATTAAATACAAACAAATCTTCCTATCACTTTTCCTATTTTTTTCCTGCCATATCTTTCTTCAGTTACAATCTCCACGCATCACTAAAAGATTCAGCTGCATTATTCATCAAATCTATTCATAATCTCAGGTTCAAACAGATAATCTCCCTATCAACTTTATAAGTGATAACTTAAAAATATGAGTGTCATCTAATTTACTAACAAATGACAAGGCACGAGCATCTTCAGGGCCATTATGTTAATTCTAACTAACATTAAACTTATGAAAAATATCAAAAGTTCCCTTAAGGCAAAACATTGTTTCCTTAGTTGTATCCAGTCGAAACTCAAACATCAAAGAGCAGATTAAAGGGTTCAAACCTAAACAGAATAAGAAGTCAGTACTGATCAACAAATTCCTTTACCGCAACATCATTCACCATGCCTACAAACTCATAAAAGCATTTGAATATATAGCATGCTATATACGGATGAATAAGATCAACTTATAGTAAAGAAGGTGCTTAAAATAGGGCCTCGTTCCCAAAATAAGAGGCAAATTGAGAAGCCACTTAGATAGAAGATTGAACTTAGATAAGGAGTCAATGTTGAGTCCATTAATACTGCATAGCTTGCTACCAGGGTACAACCCACTGAAGAGGAAGGACAAACTATGCTCTTGAGTACATGGGAAACAGCTGGTGCTTTTGTACTACCCTGAGTAAACCAGAGTGACTACGTGACAAAAGGAATGGAAAAAATTATTTTGTACGGACTCAGGAAGTAGCTTCCCAATCTTCATATAATAATAAAATAATAAGGTGGATTTACATATATACCATTCATTATATAACACCCATATTACATAATTAAAACCCTAAACATAAATATTTCATTTATACCACTAAAATACAAACATTAAATCAAAAATACCACTCAGTCTATTTAGAGATCATAGAGTTATTCCTTCCACCTCTCTTCCCACATGCATATCTTCCTTCCTTCTTGTTGGACCGAGCATGACAATCTCGCCTCCTTCTGCTATAGCTTTCCAATCCTAGAAAACCCTAAGGTTCTCACGACAGGACCGGCGTGGTCTCTTTCTTCACCATAGGCTTCAGTGTGTATGAGTTTGTTCATCTCATCTTACTTCTAGTATATTATATTTGTATATTTTTAAATACTTTTATTATAAGTTTTTGTACTATGTATTTATATTTTAGAATTCATATCTATTTTTTCTCTAAGCACATGTTGTTTGATCTATCATATTATTTTTGTTTGAAATTGAAGAATGGAATATGGTAAATGAAGAAGGAAATTATTTATATGGAGATAAGGAAGAGCATATTTTTGTTACATTCAAATATGGAGGCTTTTGGGTTGACACCAATGACTGCTTTAGAAAGCGATATATTGGTGGCAAACAAATTACTATCAAACTTGAGAAAGGACGTATCAATCTTTTCATGCTCAAAATAGAAATTTCTATAATATGCCCATGGCTTAAAGGACGTCATTATAATATGAATTTTCACTTACATAAAACAACATTGAAGGAATACAGATTGATCAATTCTTATGTTGATGTGAATGATATGGTTAAAGTTTTGACTAAAAATTTTAATGCTGAGATTATTATCTTAGTACAAGAAAAAGATGGAGATTAATCAAATACAAACCTCGTGGAGTTTGTGAGTGCATAATGTTGAGTCAAGTAATTAGGTTGTTAAGACTAAGTAAATGTCCCAAGGCTACCAAGAGGGGGGTGAATTGGTAGTTTAAAAAATTTTAAACCCTCTTTGAAGATTAAGTTGAACCAAAATAAAAATTTCTTTTAAGGTTTGTAGAAAAATATTTTTCAACCACAGAGTTGTTAAAACTGAAATTTAAAGTGCGGAAACGTAAAAACAATAAAGTAAATGACACCAGATTTTTAGTGGTTCAGTCTATAACCAGACCTACATCCACTCCTCAGAGGCACCCTCTGAGTATTGCACTAAAACCAATAGTGACTCTCCTTTAGAACCCATAACAAGGCGGAGAAGCCTTTACAACACACTCTTTTCACCACTACACGGTGCGGCAGAGAACCGTCATCCTTTTACACAATCCACAGTGCTGGCAGAGAACCGTCGTCCTTTTACACTCTCCTAGTGTGGGCAGAGAACCCTACGGCTGTTCACACTCTACAAGTGTAGGCAGAGAACCTTTCGGCTGTTCACACTCTCCAAGTGTAGGCAGAGAACCCTTCGGCTGTTCACACTCTCCAAGTGTCGGCAGAGAACCAGATCTCCTTGACTGATCTTCTCATAAGAATCTAGAAGGAAAAAGGAAAAGAGTGAAGTAATCCAAATTCACAAGTAGAGACTCTTACATTTGAAATCCAAGTGAAGCCTTCTCGCTCCAGTGGTTGGAATCCTCCCTTGAATGCTCTCTTCCATTCTCTCCTTGGCTATTCTCTAAAGAGGCACGAAGATCAATTGACAAAAAGATTGGGTGGCAGTCTAATTTGGACTATTTATATAAAAGACAAGAAAAACTGTCCAAAAACTGCAAGTTTTCAATTCTGTACGCAGTGGATCGTCCTGTACGATCGTGGATCGTCCTAGACGATTTTACTTAAACGATCTGAAACGACCCTATTTGAATATGTGTATGAAATGTCTTCGTACAGATAATCGTCCTGTACGAACTAGGTTCGTCCAGTATGAACGGTTATTACTAGGTTGGTTCTAGAAACTGCTGAAAACTGTTCTAAGTCGGTTAATCGTTTGGACGAGAATATGATCGTCTGGACAAAAATTTTCCAGAGACCCGATCGTCCTGGACGATTATTTACTTCATTTGGAAGAAAATATTTCAGAGGACCAATCGCCACGGACGATAATTTATTTTCGTCTGGACGAAAATTTTCCAGAAACTCGATCGTCCTGGACGATATTTAATTTCGTCTGGACGAAAATTTTCCAGAGAACCAGTCGCCACGTATGATAATAAAATTTGTCTGGACAAAAATTTTACAGAGAATCAATCGTCTGGTACAATAATTAATTTTCGTCCTGGACGAATAGGACTTAGAAAAATTTTTTCAAACAAGTTCCTATTCGTTCCATGTGCCCTATAGGAGATAACTGTCTGATCGTCCCGTACGATCGGATATCGTCCAGTACGATAAGTATAAAAATTTTATGATCTCCTTATGTGTGTGTGTATGTTTTTTATTCACTCAATTACAATCACTCCCTTTTAAAATTAATTCAAAGAAAAAATACAAACTTCAAATTGACGAAGTATTCATGTTGAATTTGATTTGAAGTTATCGTAGTTTGGAGTCTGATTTTCCTGAAATGTTAGTACACACAAGAGCAAATAAAAATCTTCTAAAATTATTAGGAGATAACTACACATTTGAACAATAATGTTTGATATCATCAAAACTATTCAAGTTGTAAAAATGTAAAAGCATTCAAATAGCAACTATTCTAACAATCTCCCCCTTTTTGATGATGGCAAAACAATTATTGTTTGTATGGTTTCAAGTTAAACAAATCTTCTATCTCCTAAACTCCCCCTGAATTGATGAGTATATTAAAATAAGGAGGCATAAAGAACAATATTTTTGTTTTTCAAAAATTTTAACACAAACAACTACAAAGTCAAATACTTGCAAATAGAATAATCAAAACTCAAAACACAATAATTTCTCCCCCTTTTTGACAGCAACAAAAAGTGATGTAGAAATAGACGAGAAATGCAAGTAATTATATGAAATTCATTTTAAAATTTAATCTAAATGGTGATTGACATAAGGTATGCAATTTTAAACAAAAAAATATTAGGTCAATCATAGAAATTCATAAAATTTAAGAAGTGATATAACATTGTAAGTAAGAAGAATTTATCAAAGACATGATTCAATTTAGACATTCGACTATAGAAAATCATTACAAGAGAGATGTATAAAAATTCTATATTTCAAAGTTCAAAATAATATAAATGAACATAAGATCAATTTGAATTAGGAGATTGAAAGAATTTGGAAAGAAGAGAATTACCACATGTGGCGCTTTGCGCATCTTTTTCAAAATTTTTGGGGCACATTTTTGTGCATTTTTTCTTTGTTGGGCTTATTTTGTGCCTCTTTTTCACTTTGCAAATCTTTGTGAATTCCTTTTGATTTTTGTACTTTTTTGTACAATTTTCAAGAGTAATTGAGACCAATTCTTTCCAAAATCTATAATCTAAAATTTCAAATATTTCTAAGTGCATAAATATCACTTGAGCATAGAAATACAAAATAAGAAAACATCTAAATTGCAATAGTAATATTAACTTTTATGTAGTCTAAATGAATAGGCATGAATTTAAAAGTTCTAATTACAACAAGTTATAAACAACTTTTAAATTTAGAAAGACTAGATTTTCTAATATAGATAATCTCAAATTGCAATCTAATTTAAGCACTATGAAGATTAAATAATACTAATGAAATTCATAAATATTAACCACATTTCAAAAACAAATCAAATTAAAAAAAATATCCATTGATATTAATGAACGGATTACACATTTCATTATATCTTAAAAACAAGTAAGAAAATACATTGAACTTAAAAGAAAAAACAAACATAAACACAAACACTTAACATTGAAACTGATACAATAAAAACAAAAAATATGAATACAACAAATACACAGAAATTCATCTCTACTGTTCTGGAGGAGGAGGAGGAATGCCGCCATAAAGGTTGAAGTAGGAGGCCATCAACATTACATTGGTATTAATTTCATGTACTTCATTTCTAATATTACCAATGTCTTGTTGCTGCTGCGTAAGTTGAGCATCAAATTGATCAAACCTTTGATCAATGTGAGTCTCTAATTTATCAAATCTTTCAATCAGATTCTGATAATCTGACTGAGGTGCAGATGTTTGCTCTCCTTCTTCTTCCTCCTCTTCTGAAGCACTAGCATGTGCTTTTCCTTTTTCCTCCTTGAAAAGCAATCTGAAGGAAGCATCATTATAGTATACTGGCTCTTCGTATTCTTCATCAGGATGCACTAAGTTGTATTTCTTTTCCAAAATGTAAGTGATTAAGTGTCCTAATGAAATGTTCTTCTTCCTCTTCTGATCTGCATGTCCTATTTCTGAAAGCCCATAGATATGATCTATGATAAGTTGGGCTTCGTCAATAGGATGACCTTCCATAATTAAAAAGGTTAGAGAAGAAAGGAGAGGGGTAATATTAATCCTATCACAAGCTTTAGAAATGATTGAGGATCCAAGGATATGCTGGATGATTCGGGCATTTTTGGTCATACCGGAGACTCTAGCGACATGATTGTCAATACCATTTTCTCTAATTACCCTATTGACATGATACCATTTGAAAGAGGTTTCTGACATTAGGGTGTGAGCTCTATATCCCTCAGTTCTTAAGTTCAAAAATGCACCAAGGTCGTGCTTGGTGATCTCAACTTTTTGCTTGAAGACATAAGAACTAATGGAGGAGTGGTCGGAATTAAAACTCATGTTCGCTAGGAAATAGTGGTAGGTTTGCTTGTTGCAGAAGTGGACGAGAGAAAGTATGAAATGAAATTGGGTTGAGGCTAAGAGGTGCATTACCCAAAATTTTAACTCAGTTTGAATTAGAATGCGAGAGGGAGTGATTTTTGCGGATGCAAAACGAGGAAAGGATTCCTCATTCGCCTTAGAAAGAAAGTTGTCTGAGGCATTCCTATTTGGTTTCTTCACCAACACCTTTTGTCTCTTGCTTGAGGAGGCCAATGTCGATTTGAAGTAGAAAGGGATTGAAAATGAAGTTTGGAAGTGTGATTGTTAAGTTAGAAAGCCTTCATATTTAAAGAAAAATGATACATTCGTCCTGGACAAAAATATTCGTCTTGGACGAAAATCATCGTTCGTCTGGAATAAATTATTTCCTACAGACGATCCAATTCGTCCAAAATGTAACGGCTTTTTGTAATTAACACAATATACGATGCGTCCCTTCGTACAGGCTTTTTGACTTGATCGATCGTACAGACAAAATTTTTTCGTACAGATGATCAAAAAGTAACTCGTTTTAATGTCTCTTGAAAATCGTCCCCTACAATGAACCGACACCTGTTCGTCTGGATGAACAAAAAATTCATACAGACGAAGTCCATATTAAAAACTATCTTATACACTCAACCGCTCCATTCAATCATCCCGACGTTTGGGAAAAAAAATATTTTCGTCCTGGACGATCGTCATATCGTACAGACGATCTAATTAAAAACTGCTCTCAAAACGATTAAAATTCGCGCAAACTGTTCTTTCACATATCGTCCCGTACGAAACCAGATTCGTCCCGGATGATTTCCTCCAAATTTTTTAATTTTGATTTTTAAATTAAGAAAATCAAACTAAACATCCAAAAAACACATAAAACATAAAACAAAACCATAGACCCAAAAACAATTCATTCGAAACATACAAAATTTCACAAAATCAAAAACAAAACAAAACAAATATCAATGTTGCAAAGACATTTTGTTTAGGCATTCAAATCAATAACACCAAGCCTTATTCTTAAAGTACTGAAGGTATCAAAGGCTAAAGGTTTTGTAAAAATGTCTGCAAGTTGATTTTCAGTTGAAACATGTATGAGTTCAATTTCTCTTTTGGATACATGATCCCTTATGAAATGATGCCTTATATCAATGTGTTTGGTTCTAGAATGTTGAATAGGATTTTTGGAAATGTAAATAGCACTAGTATTGTCACAATAAATTGGAATAGTGCCTATAGTTAATCCTAAATCAATCAACTGTTGTTTTAACCAAAGTACTTATGTCACACAACTTCCTAATGCAATGTATTCTGCTTCTGCAGTAGATAGTGCCACTGAATTTTTTTTTTCTACTAGACCATGAAACTAATGAATTTCCAATGAATTGACATGTTCCAGAAGTGCTTTTCCTATCCACTCTACATCCTGCAAAGTTAGAATCTAAGTAACCAATAATTTCAAATGAAGAGCTAAACTTAGGATACCAAATCCCTAAGTTTTGAGTTCCTAGTAGATATCTTAAAATCCTTTTCACTGCTGTCAAATGTGATTCTTTTGGATCTGATTGAAATCTAGCACATAAGCAAACACTGAACATAATATCTGGTCGGCTAGCAGTCAAGTAAAGTAAAGATCTAATTATCCCTCTAAATTTCTTTTGATCAACAGATTTTTTCTTAAGGTCCTTATCCAACTGAACTGAAGAACTCATTGGTGTACTAACAGGTTTATCATTATCCATTTCATATTTTTTGCGGATGTCCTTAATATATTTAGTTTGACTAAGAAAAGTACCTTCCTCAAGTTGCTTAATGCTAAATCCTAGAAAGTAATTTAAATCTCCCATTAGATTCATTTCAAATTCACTACTCATTGTTTTAGAAAAATCATCACAAAGATGTTTATTTGAAGATTCAAAGATGATGTCATCCACATAAATTTTAATAATAAGTATATCCTTTCCAATTTTCCTTAAAAAGAGAGTTGTATCCACACTTCCTTTTTCAAAAGATCTTTCAAGTAGGAAGGTGCTCAACCTCTCATAGCAAGCCCTAGGTGCCTGTTTCAATCCATATAATGCCTTTTTTAACTTGAAAACATGATTTGGAAATTTAGAATTTTCAAAACCTGGAGGTTGTTCTACAAAAACATCTTCCTCAATTACCCCATTTAGAAAGGCACTTTTGACATCCATTTGAAACAATTTAAAACCTTTAAAACAGGCAAAGGCTAATAAAACCCTAATTGCTTCAAGTTTAGCTACAGGGGCAAAAGTTTCCTCAAAATCAATTTCTTCAATTTGATTATACCCCTTAGCTACTAATCTAGCCTTATTTCTAATGACTACTCCTGAGTCATTCATTTTATTTTTGAACACCGACTTGGTTCCAACAACACTTTGATCTTTTGGCCTTATAGTTAATTCCCAAATTTTATTTCTTACAAATTAATTTAACTCTTCTTGCATGGCCAATATTCAAAATTCATCAGAAAGTGCTTGATCAATGTTAGTGGGTTCAATAGTTGAAATAAAGGCTGAATGATTGACTTCCTTGTTTAATCCACGCCTAGTTCTAACACCCTCACTTGCTTCACCTATAATCAATTCCTTTGCGTGGTTTTTAGAAAATCTCAAATCTCTAGGCAAAGGGTTTTCTCTTTCCAAATTTTCTTCCAAATTTAATCTATCAATCTATTGGGAGTTTTCTTCAATTTCTTCTTCAACAACATTTGGCTCTTCCATGTTTCCACTTTCATCAAATACAACATGTGTGGTTTCTTCAATGACTAAAGTTCTTTTGTTGAATACCCTATAAGATTTTCCAATACTTGAATATCCAACAAAAATTCCTTCATCTGATTTTGGATCAAATTTTCCTAAGGCAGATTTTCCATTATTATGTATGAACACCTTGCAACCAAATACATGCAAATGAGACAAATTTGGTGTTCTACATTTTAGCAATTCATAGGGTGTTTTATTCAAATTTGATCTCACATTCACCCTATTCAGAACATAGCATGCAGTGCTAACCGCCTCAGCCCAAAAATATATAGGAAGCGAGTATTCTGCTAACATTGCTCGGGCGGCTTCTATTAATGTTCTGTTCTTCCTTTCAACTACCCTATTTTATTGAGGAGTTCTAGGTGCAGAAAAATTATGATCAATCCCCTTTTTTTTACATAAATTTTCAAATCTTTTATTTTCAAATTCTCCTCCATGATCACTTAGTATAGAAATTATTTCACATCCTAGTTTTCTTTGTATCCAAGTTGAAAAATTTCTGAATTCCTCAAATGATTCACTCTTATGAAAAAGAAATTTAACACAGGTGAATCTTAAAAAATCATCTACTATAACAAATCCATATACCTTTCCTCCTAGACTTACAGTGCCTACAGGTCCAAAAAGATCCATGTGTAGAATTTCTAAAGGTTTACTGGTCCTAAGATCTTTATTAGACTTAAAAGAGGACTTCACTTGTATTCCTAATTGACATGCATCACAAAGATGGTCCTTGGTAAAGTCTACTTTAGGTATACCTCTCACCAAATTCTTTTGGGTAATTCTTCTAAGATTTTTCATACTAGAATGACAAAGTCTCCTATGCCAAAGCCATGATTCATCAGAAACAGTTTTCAAACAAAAAATAGTAGGAGATTGAATACAATTTAAATCTAGCATGTAGACATTGTTTACCCTTTTTCCATTTAAAACAATTTTCCCATTTAGGCTTATTATGCAGCTAGTAGGTAAAAATTTTATATTATAGCCCTTATCAGATAGCTGACTTATGCTAAGCAAATTATGTTTTAAGCCTTCAACTAATAACACATTGTCTATGAAAAAGTTTTTCAAATTTCCAATCATACCTTATCCAACCACTTTCTTTGTGGTATTATCTCCAAGTGTAACCTTTGTTGCAAATCTATTTTTTCATATCTTATATTTTGATGATTGACAAACATGGTTTCTCTTGGACAGCTTGTTGCTTCTAACTTTTCAGGAATCGAAGATCGGACAATAAAAAAGGAGCCAAGTTCAGGAATGCGTAGGTTTAGGGTTGAGTCAGTCTGTACTTTTGTTTTTTACCTTTTGAGTCCACTTGTAATAGTCAAAGAGACTGATGCTTTGTAACCCTTCACACACACACTTGAGAGACTTAGAATTTCTGTTTTTACTCATATCGTCCAGGACGATTTCTTTGATCGGCCTGGACGATCAGCTTAAAACAGAAAGTCTAATTAAGGATTCTTAATTAAGGCAGCCGACGTTAACAGATTGTCCTGGACGATACGTGTATCGGCTAGGACGATAAGCTCAAAACAGAAAGAAGTAGCCGCCATAGACAAGTATGGTATACTGTATCTTTAAATTATCGGCCAGGACGATCCTCGGATCGGCCTGGACGATATGCACAAATTATGCCATAATTGTTCAGGAAATCAAGGGAGTAATTAAGGATGATTGATACGATCAGATCATCCTGGACGATCGCAAGATCGTCCCGGCCGATCTAGTCAAAAACCTTAAGTTACTTCAGGACGATCAATATCGGCCAGCCCGTATCCAGGGCTATTGTCAGGACGATTTTTCTCTGATTTGAACTGATCGGCCAGGACGATCGTGAGATCGGCCTAGACGATCAAGCTAATTTTCAATCGTCCAGTTTTGCATCCAGGGCTATGCTCTGGCCGATCTTCATTGATTTGTACTGATCGGCCAGGCCGATGTCCATATCGGCCTGGACGATATTGTCGGCAACTTGCAATTAATGAGCTCTTTTGAAGCTCTTCTATTTAAGAGCTCTTGTTCAACATTTTTAAAGACCTTTGGCTGCTGCCTTGACCTGAGAAGACCTTGAGGAGAGAAAGAGAGAGAGAGGAGAGAGAGAGGATCTTGTGAGGGGGAGCTTGTGAGGGGTTTCACAAGGGTTGCTTCAAGGATCTCTCTGCGTCGTCTTCGTCTAGAGTTTCTCGTCCGTGGAAGGGTCGGTAGAGGTAAGGAGTTTTTCTTTTGGTTCTGGTTCTCTGCCAGCTTCAGAAAGGAGCAAAAGGAGATAGGTTCTCTGCCTTGCCGGGGTGGCAAAAAGGAGGTTCTTGTGAGGGTTTCTCCACCTAGCCGTGGGGGCTAAAGGAGAGTCACTTTTTTTGTAGTGCAATACTTGGAGGGTGCCTCCAAGGAGTGGACGTAGGTCGAGTCGACCGAACCACTATAAATTTCTGTGTTCTTTTTCTTGCTTTCGCACTTTTAAATTCCGCACTTTTTTGTGGTGTGATTTGGTTTATGTGATTTTATTTCTTTGTTTAAAAAGAAGTTTTTAAAATACTAATTCACCCCCCCTCTTGGTTAGTTTGGGACTAAGTTCATAGGGCTTAACATCCCCATCGAACTTTCAAGTGGTATCAGAGCTAGATTCAAAAATTAAAGTTTGAAAACTTTTTGAATTTGATCCATGTCTAACTTTGGGAATCGCAACACTACGGAAGGGTATTCTATTACCCGACCTCCTCTGTTCGATAACCTACCTTTTGATTTTTGGAAAACTCGCATGTCAACTTTTTTACAATCTACTGATTATCGCATGTGGATGCTTATTCAAGAAGGGTATTCTCCACCTTCTCGTGAAATTAACGGTTTTAAAACTGAAGTTGCTTTTACCGAATGCACTTTTAATGAACGAGATTTAGCTCAATTAAATGCGAAATGTTTGAATTGTTTTTTCTGTGCTTTAAAATCTGAGGATTACATGCGTGTTTCAACTTGCAAAACTGGTAAAGAAATTTGGGATAAATTGTGCATTACTTATGAAGGCACTAATAAAGTTAAACAATCCCGTTTAAACATTCTCTTGCATGACTACGAACTTTTTTGTATGAAACCTCATGAATCGATTTCTGACATGTACACTAGGTTTACTCAGATTGCTACTTCATTGCATGCACTAGGAAAAGAACTTTCGAACTATGAAAAAGTTAACAAGATTTTGAGATGCTTGCCTTCGTCTTATGATGCAAAAATTACTGCAATCACTGAATCTAAAGATTTGAACACCTATTCTATTGATAACTTGCTTGGCTCACTCATTGCTTACGAGCAAGGGGTGAATCAAAGAAATCTTGATACAGGTGAGAAGAAAAAGGAGAAAACAATTGCATTGAAGGCACACAAATCGGATTCTGAATCTTCCGGGTCTGAAAGCGATGGAGTTGCCTTCATCACAAGGCAATTCAAAAAGCTTTCTAAGGAAGAAACAAAAGCATCATCAAAGTTGGAGAAAAGGTAAGGATCATAAACATATTAAAGGATCTTCTGATGTTGTTTATTTTGAATGCAGAAAGCCTGGACATGTGAGAACTGATTGCCCTAAGCTTAGAGATCAATCAAGCAAAGAAAAAAATGATGAGAAAGCAAAGTCTAAGAAGGACAAGAAAAAATAAAGGAGCTTTTGGGCAGAATCTGGTACTGATTCTTCTGAGACTAAACCAGAGGAAGAAACTACAAACTTATGTTTCATGGGAAAAGATCAAATTGATCAAGAAGAGGTATGTGAACTTTCATACGATCAACTTCTTTAAGTTTCAGAAAAAATCCATGCATCATATAGGAAATTAAAGAAAACTCATGCTAGCTTGAAATTAGAATTCTTAAATCTACAAAAAGAGCATGAAATTTTGATTAAAGACCATCAAACAATTGATTCAAATCACATGACTTTACTTGATGAATTTGATGAGTTAAATAAAAATCATGGTAAGTTAGTTGAAGAGCATAATGCATTGAAAATATCACACACATCTCTTGAATCTGATTTTAAGAAGTCAAAAGAAATAGAAAAAAATTTGAGGATTGAAAATGAAGTTTTAGAAAACACAAACTTGAAGGTTCAAAATGATTTAGAAGCATGTAAGAAATCTAGGATGACTTCTACTTTTAATCAATTGCTAAAACCTAGAGAGAGGCATTATAACTCAAATCACTTAAGAAATCCCTTTCCTGGAGTTAGATGTTTTTCTTGTGGCATGCTATGACATATCTCACACACTTGCATAATTCACCATAGTTCACATTGGGTGTGGAGACCTAAGGTGCATGATCCACAGCATACCACACATGCATTGCATTCTTCTCTTCATAAGAAGGAACCCAAACCTGCTTGGGTTCCTAAAACTAACATTTGATAATTTTGTAGGAAGTCTCTCACAAAAGAACTCGTGAGAGTATGTGGTACCTGGACAATGGATGCTCTCGACATATGACTGGTGATGCTAGCTAGTTTGTTGTACTAGAATCCAGGACTGGAGGCAAGGTTACTCTTGGAGACAACACCACCAGGAAGGTGGTAGGAGCAGGTATAATCGGTAATTCCAAGAACCTTATGATTGAAAATGTTTTGCTTGTAGATGGATTGAAGCACAACTTGCTCAGCATCAGTCAATTCTGTGACAAAGGCTTCATCGTACAATTCTTCACGAATTCATGCATTGTAAGTTTAAGTAACAACACTATTTTGCAGGGAAAGAGGGTAAACAACGTCTATATGCTTGATTTAAATAGCATTGAATGTGCTGCTTCTTTTTGCTTAAAAACTGTCATTGATGATTCTTGGTTGTGGCACAGGAGGCTTTGTCATGCAAGTATGAAAACCCTTAGGAAAGTGACCCAAAAGGACCTAGTTAGAGGTGTCCCTAAACTTAAGTTTACAAAAGACCACCTTTGTGATGCCTGTCAACTAGGAAAGCAAATTCACTCCTCTTTTCACCCCATAAAGGACATTAGCACCTTTAGACATTTAGAAGTCCTTCACATGGATTTGTTTGGACCCATTAGCATAGCAAGTTTGGGAGGGAAAGTCTATGGTTTTGTGATTGTTGATGACTACTCGAGGTTCACTTGGACTAGATTTCTTTCTCATAAAAATGAGTCTTTTGAGGAGTTTAGAACTTTTTCTACTTGGATTCAGAAGAAGCTAGGGTGTGAGATTTTGACCATCCATAGTGATCATGGGGGAGAGTTTGAAAATGAAAGATTTGGAGATTTTTGTGAGGAGAAGGGAATTAGCCACAATTTTTCAGCCCCTAGGACTCCTCAGCAGAATGGAGTAGCTGAAAGGAAGAACCGGACCTTGGTGGAAGCCGCTAGAGCCATGCTTGCTGAGTATTCACTTCCAAAATACTTTTGGGCTGAAGCGGTTAACACAGCATGTTATGTGTTGAATAGGGTGAATGTTAGAGTCAAATTAGAAAAGACACCCTATGAGATCCTTAAGGGTAGGACACCCAATCTTTCCCACCTTCATGTCTTTGGTTGTAAGGTTTTCATTCACAATAATGGAAAGTCTCACTTGGGAAAATTTGATCCTAAATCTGATGGAGTATTCTTGGTATATTCTAGTGTTGGAAAATCTTTTAGAGTGTTTAACAAGAGAACCTTGATGGTTGAAGAGACAACCCATGTAGTTTTTGATGAGTCTGATCATAAGAAACATAGAGTAGATGATGATGATGTTGGAGAGATTACAAGTGGAGTAGAAAATTTGGGGAAGGGGAGTGAGCACCTAAGTAATGGAGGAGTAGAAGGAGTCACCCAAGGAATAGAAATTTTTGATGAAAGGGGAGAAACTTCACACACTTTGCCTAGAGATTGGAGATACTCTACTAGTCACCCCAAGGATTTGATCTTAGGAGACCTTTCTAGTGGAGTTAAGACTAGACATGGACTTAGGAAGGAGGTGAACCACTCTGCCTTTATCTCTATGACTGAACCCACCACTATTAACCAAGCCCTCTCTGATGAGTTTTGGATGTTAGCAATGCAAGAAGAGTTGAATCAATTTGTTAGGAATGATGTTTGGGAACTTGTGGAAAGACCTAAGGGACAAAGTGTAGTTGGGACAAAGTGGGTATTTAAGAACAAAGTGAATGATTCAGGAGTGGTGGTGAGGAATAAAGAAAGATTGGTGGCTAAGGGGTACAATCAAATAGAAGGGATAGACTTTGAAGAGACTTTTGCCCTTGCAGCTAGATTGGAAGCCATTAGAGTGCTATTAGCCTTTGCTTGTTATAAAGGATTTAAGCTTTTTCAAATGGATGTCAAGAGTGCCTTTTTAAATGGGGAGATAAAAGAAGATGTGTTTGTAGAACAACCTCCAGGTTTTGAGAGTTCTCAATTTCCAAATCATGTGTTTAAATTAAAAAAGGCTTTGTATGGTTTAAAACAGGCACCTAGAGCTTGGAATGAGAGGCTTAGCACATTCTTACTAGAGAGGCAGTTTGTCAAGGGGAGCGTAGACACCACCCTTTTTCTTAAAAAAGTTGGAGATGATTTACTCATTGTTCAGATTTATGTTGATGATATACTCTTTGGATCTTCTAATAAAAATTTGTGTGATGATTTTTCTAAAACAATGAGTAAAGAGTTTGAGATGAGTTTAATGGGAGAATTGTCTTACTTTTTGGGTTTTAGCATAAAATAATTGGAAGATGAAACTTTTCTAAATCAAACCAAATACATAAAAGACATTTTGAAGAAATATGAGATGGACAAAGCCAAGCCAATTAACACCCCCATGACTTCTAGTGCTCCGTTGGATAAGGACCCAAGTGGTAAGTCTGTTGATCAGAAGAAGTATAGAGGCATGATTGGATCTTTACTTTACTTGACTGCAAGCCGACCTGACATTATGTTTAGTATTTGCCTTTGTGCTTGGTTTCAAGCTGACCCTAAGAAATCCCACATGACTACTATTAAAAGGATTTTTAGATACCTTTTGGGGACACAAGGATTAGGGATTTGGTACCCTAGACATAGCACTTCTTTTGAGATTATTGGTTTTTCTGACTTTGATTTTGCAGGATGCAAGGTGGATAGAAAGAGCACCTCTGGAACTTGTCAATTCATTGGACAATCCTTGGTCTCTTGGTCTAGTAGAAAGCAAAATTCTGTTGCACTTTCCACTGCTGAAGCTGAATACATTGCTCTTGGAAGTTGTGTGGCCCAAGTTCTTTGGTTGAAACAACAGGTATTGGATCTAGGATTATATTTAAGCACCATCTCAATTTTTTGTGACAACACTAGTGCCATATGCATCTCTAAAAATCCTATCCAACATTCAAGAACTAAACACATTGACATTAGGCATCACTTTATTAGAGATCATGTGACTAAGGGAGACATTGAGTTATACCATGTGACAACTGAAAACCAACTGGCAGACATCTTTACTAAACCACTGGCCTTCGACACTTTCAGTTCTTTAAGGACCAGATTGGGTGTGATTGACATAAATGCATGAAATCTTTTTAGCTAAATTTTCTTTTATTTTTTTTTCTGCTTTCTTTTGACCTTTTCGTGTGCTTTATTTTTAGATCATCACTGATATGATATTATATTTCTTGTTCTTGTCTTTAACAATTTGTAGTTAATATGTTTTCATCTACTTAATCACTTAGAGAGTATGAATATTTTGTGATTGTGTCTCTTTCCCTAACTTAGTATTAGTGGCATAGTTTTCTTTTCTAATCAAAAGTCTATCTCAAAATAAAAGATTGTTTATGAAATTAAGATCCTTTCTAAAGCTTGCTTAAGCAAATCTATCTTGTATTTACAATGATTAAAAGTTTTTTTGTCACATCATGATCCCTCGTTACTCTTGTCTTCGATTATTAATCCTGCTTGTGGTAATTCTTCCCTATGTTAGAGAGAGAGCTCCTATTCTCTAATATCTGAGAAGATATATTCACAACTAAGTTTTTTTAAAAAGAGTCTAAAAGGGAATCTAGCTTGTAAAAAAAAAAAAATATTGGCCAATGATGCCAACAAAAGAAGCGCAAAGACGCCAAAAATTGAAAAATCTATAAAAAGATGCGCAAAGCGCCACAACATTGACAAGAGGCATAAAATGAGCCCACTCAAAAGCAAGCTATTCTCTCTTTTTATATTTTTTAGAACTTAGAAGTTTTGATTCTCAAAGGCTTGATCTCGATTATCGTTCGATTATGACAAATCTACCTCATTGTTTTATTGAAATATTTTTCCTTATGACAAGTGGTGGGTAGAATCTTTTTCTCATATCCAATTAATTATTTGAGTTAGGTCATTGATTTCAAAAGGCGATTCTACCCTAAGAAAACGTGTTTTGGATAAGGGTAAACCATGAACGGATATTCTCCTATTCTATGGATTAAATGAGATTGGTAACTCGTTAACTCACAGGTTTTTAAATCAATCACATGGAATACTATATCATTGATATGCCTTGATTAAAAAAAAAAAAAAAAGGGGAATCTCTTTTGTTGTGCTTTCTTGTACCCTCCTTTTTGATATGTCAAAAGGGGGAGAAGTTTATGAGGTTCTTTTTTCATCAATCCTGAATTGTTAACTATTAAATCTTTTTGTAGTGTTTTGCTATCATCAAAAAGGGGGAGATTGTTGCAAATCTATTTTTTCATGTCTTATGTTTTGATGATTGACAAACATGATTTCTCTTGGACAGCTTGTTGCTTCTAACTTTTCAGGAATCGAAGATCGGACAATAAAAAAGGAGCCAAGTTCAGGAATGCGTAGGTTTAGGGTTGAGTCAGTCTGTACTTTTGTTTTTTACCTTTTGAGTCCACTTGTAATAGTCAAAGAGACTGATGCTTTGTAACCCTTCACACACACACTTGAGAGACTTAGAATTTCTGTTTTTACTCATATCGGCCAGGACGATTTCTTTGATCGGCCTGGACGATCAGCTTAAAATAGAAAGTCTAATTAAGGATTCTTAATTAAGGCAGCCGACGTTAACAGATTGTCCTGGACGATACGTGTATCGGCCAGGACGATAAGCTCAAAACAGAAAGAAGTAGCCGCCATAGACAAGTATGGTATACTGTATCTTTAAATTATCGGCCAGGACAATCCTCGGATCGGCCTGGACGATATGCACAAATTATGCCATAATTGTTCAGGAAATCAAGGGAATAATTAAGGATGATTGATACGATCAGATCGTCCTGGACGATCGCAAGATCGGCCCGGCCGATCTAGTCAAAAACCTTAAGTTACTTCAGGACGATCAATATCGGCCAGCCCGTATCCAGGGCTATTATCAGGACGATTTTCCTCTGATTTGAACTGATCGGCTAGGACGATCGTGAGATCGGCCTGGACGATCAAGTTAATTTTCAATCGTCCAGTTTTGCATCCAGGGCTATGCTCTGGCCGATCTTCATTGATTTGTACTGATCGACCAGGCCGATGTCCATATCGGCCTGGACGATATTGTCGGCAACTTGCAATTAATGAGCTCTTTTGAAGCTCTTCTATTTAAGAGCTCTTGTTCAACGTTTTTAAAGACCTTTGGCTGCTGCCTTGACCTGAGAAGACCTTGAGGAGAGAAAGAGAGAGAGAGAGGAGAGAGAGAGGATCTTGTGAGGGGGAGCTTATGAGGGGTTTCACAAGGGTTACTTCAAGGATCTCTCTGCGTCATTTTCGTCTAGAGTTTCTCGTCCGTGGAAGGGTCGGTAGAGGTAAGGAGTTTTTCTTTTGGTTCTGGTTCTCTGCCAGCTTCAGGAAGAAGCAAAAGGAGATAGGTTCTCTGCCTTGCCGGGGTGGCAAAAAGGAGGTTCTTGTGAGGGTTTCTCCACCTAGCCGTGGGGGCTAAAGGAGAGTCACTTTATTTGTAGTGCAATACTTGGAGGGTGCCTCCAAGGAGTGGACGTAGGTCGAGTCGACCGAACCACTATAAATTTCTGTGTTCTTTTTCTTGCTTTCGCACTTTTAAATTCCGCACTTTTTTGTGGTGTGATTTGGTTTATGTGATTTTATTTCGTTGTTTAAAAAGAAGTTTTTAAAATACCAATTCACCCCCCCTCTTGGTTAGTTTGGGACTAAGTTCATAGGGCTTAACATCCCCATCGAACTTTTAACCTTGCCTACACTCTTGGCTTCCAGCGTTATGAATTGAGCAGTATCTCCAGTCATGTGCTTTGAACATCCGCTGTCCAGGTACCTTATACTCTCACGAGGTCTTGTGTGAGAGTACTCCTGCAAAATTCTCAAATGTTAGACCTGGGAATCCAAACAAGTTTGGGTTCACCTTTATGAAATTTATAATCAGATGTATGTATGATATGTCTAGGTTTATGCATCTTAGTTCTCCACACCAAATTAGTTTTCATCTTTAAAGTGCAGGTGTGTGATATATGTCCCAAAAATCCACAATTATTACATTTAACATTAGGAAAAATATTCCTATGTTTTCTTTCATATGATTGTCTTCTAAGGGATTTCATGAATTTAGGATAATATTTAGGATTTGTAAAATCTTTAAGTTTAGGGGGGTTCCTATTATCCTCGAGAGCTCTTATTGTGAGTTTGTAAAATGAATTCATATCTTCCAAGATTCGATTGGTATAATTGATTCTATATGAATTCTTTTTCAAGTTCAGCATAGGATGATTTTAAATTCTCAAAATTTTTCTTCAAGTCATCTTATTCATCAAGTAGTTTCATGTGGTTGTTATCTATTAAAGCATGATCTTTCCTAAGGATTTCGTGTTCCTTATTAAGCTCTTCCAATTCTAAAACTAAACTAGCATGCATCTTTTTCATTTTCCTATATGCATCATGCATGTGTTCAGAAACTTCAAACAATTCATTATAGGTTAAATCACATACCTCTTCGTGATCTAATTGTTCAGCATTATCTGTCATCAAGCAAAGGTTGGTGAATTCTTCTTCTTTTTCAGTCTCAGATGAGTCTGAAGCTGAGTCCGCCCAAAAAACCCTTTGAAACTTCTTCTTTCCCTTCTTTACCATTGGTTTCTCCTCTACCTTCTCCTTGCTAGGAGTGGCTTTAAGTTTTGGACAATAAGTCTTTATATGACCTGGTTCCCTGCATTCATAACAAATCACTTCATTAGAAACCTTTCCATTTCTGTTATACTTATTTCTATTCCATTGTTGGCGTATCTTCTGCTTCCTCTTTAAAAAGCTTCTGAATTATCTAGTCATCAATACAATATTGTCTTCATCCTCAGGTTGTGAGTGTTCACTTTCTGACTCTTCCACATTTAGTGCAATATTCGTGTCCTTTCTAGGTTCACCTGCATCAATCTTTCTTTGACTTACTCCTTGCTCATAAGTAATGAGTGGACCAAGAAGATTATCAATGGAATAAATGTTTAGATCTTAAGACTCTGTAATTGCAGTAATTTTAACATCATATGCAGTAGGTAAACAACAAAGAATCTTATTGACCATTTCAGCATTAGTTAATTCCCTACCAAGTGCATGCAAAGAGGTGACAATTTGAGTGAATCTTGTGTACATGTTTGAAATAGATTCATTAGGTTTCATGCAAAATAATTCATAGTCATGTAACAAGATATTGAGTCTTGATTGCTTAACCTCATTTGTCCCTTCATAAGTTATACAAAGTCTATCCCATATGTCCTTTCCGTTTTTACAAGTGGAAACTCGCATGTAGTCTTCAGATTTTAAAGCACAAAAGAAACTATTTAAATATTTTGCATTTAATTGTGCTAAATCACGTTCTTCAATAGTCCAATCTGTATAGGGTGTTTCTACCCTAACTCCATCAACTAATCTAGTTGGTTTTGAGTAACCTTCCTTGACTAGCATCCACATGCGATAATCAAGTGACTGTAAGAAAGTAGACATGCGTGTTTCTAAAAATCAAAAGGAATATTGTCAAATAGTGGAGGTCTAGTGATAGAGTAACCCTCAGGTGTGTTTTGGTTTCCAAATGTAGCCATCTACGTTAATCAAAAAGTAGTTGAAACTTATGATTTTGAAACTATGCTCTGATACCACTTGTTGAGTCCAGTAATTAGGTTGTTAAGCCTAAATAAATATCCCAAGGATACCAAGAGGGGGGTGAATTGGTAGTTTAAAAAATTTTAAACCCTCTTTGAAGATTAAGTTGAACCGAAATAAAAATTTCTTTTAAGGTTTGTAAAAAAATATTTTTCAACCACAGAGTTGTTAAAACTGAAATTTAAAGTGCGGAAACGTAAAAACAATAAAGTAAATGACACCAGATTTATTGTGGTTCAGTCTATACCAGACCTACATCCACTCCTCAGAGGCACCCTCTGAGTATTGCACTAAAACAAATAGTGACTCTCCTTTAGCACCCACAGCAAGGCGGAGAAGCCTTTACAACACACTCTTTTCACCACTACCCGGTGCGGCAGAGAACCGTCGTCCTTTTACACAATCCACAGTACTGGCAGAGAACCGTCATCCTTTTACACTCTCCTAGTGTGGGCAGAGAACCCTACGGCTGTTCACACTCTCCAAGTGTAGGCAGAGAACCTTTCGGCTGTTCATACTCTCCAAGTGTAGGCAGAGAACCCTTCGGCTGTTCACACTCTCCAAGTGTCGGCAGAGAACCAGATCTCCTTGACTGATCTTCTCACAAGAATCTAGAAGGAAGAAGGAAAAGAGTGAAGTAATCCAAATTCACAAGTAGAGACTCTTACCTTTGAAATCCAAGTGAAGCCTTCTCGCTCCAGTGATAGGAATCCTCCCTTGAATGCTCTCTTCCACTCTCTCCTTGGCTATTCTCTCAAGAGGCACGAAGATCAATTGACAAAAAGATTGGGTGGTAGTCTAATTTGGACTATTTATATAAAAGACAAGAAAAACTGGCCAAAAATTGCAAAATTTCAATTCTGTACACATTGGATCGTCCTGTACGATCGTGGATCATCCTGGATGATTTTACTTAAACGATCTGAAATGACCCTATTTGAATATGTGTATGAAATGTCTTCGTACAGATGATCGTTCTGTACGAACTAGGTTCGTCCAATACGAACGGTTATTACTAGGTTGGTTCTAGAAACTGCTGAAAACTGTTCTAAGTCGGTTAATCGTTTGGACGAGAATATGTTCGTCTGAACGAAAATTTTCCAGAGACCTGATCATCCTAGACGATTATTTACTTCGTCTGGACAAAAATATTTCAGAGGACCAATCGCCACGGACGATAATTTATTTTCGTCTGGACGAAAATTTTCCAGAGACCCGATCATCCTGGACGATATTTAATTTCGTCTGGACGAAAATTTTCCAGAGAACCAGTCGCCACATACGATAATAAAATTCGTCTGGACGAAAATTTTACAGAGAACCAATCGTCTGGTACGATAATTAATTTTCGTCCTGGACGAATAGGACTTAGAAAAAAAAATTTGAACAAGTTCCTATTCGTTCCATGTGCCCTATAAGAGATAACTGTCTGATCGTCCCGTACGATCGGATATCGTCCAGTACGATCAGTATAAAAATTTTATGATCTCCTTATGTGTGTGTGTATGTTTTTTATTCACTCAATTACAATCACTCCCTTTCAAAATTAATTCAAAGAAAAAATGCAAACTTCAAATTGACAAAGTATCTCATGTTGAATTTGATTTGAAGTTATCGTAGTTTGGAGTCTGATTTTCCTGAAATGTTAGTACACACAAGAGCAAATACAAATCTTCTAAAATTGTTAGGAGATAACTACACATTTGAAAAATAATGTTTGAAATCATCAAAACTATTCAAGTTTTAAAAATGTAAAAGCATTCAAATAGCAACTATTCTAACACATAACATATGGAAAATGTTCAAGTTTTTAAACTACAAGTGTTGTAGATATAGGTCTTGGCATTTTTTTAATGATGCAAAAAGTTTCAAGAATGCTCTTGGATTAGTTGCCATTAAGGAGAACATTGTGGTGTTGATAAAAGCCAATGATAAATAACGTGTCATTACAACATGTTCATTTCGAGGTTGTTACTGGAGAATTCGGGCATCTTCATATAAAGACACTCAATATTAGTGTGTACTCCAAGTAATCTCCTAACTTAAAAAGATTTATTGCAGTTGCAATATGGAAAGCAAAGCATTTAAAAGGTTGTCCAAAATGAAAGTGTGGTTGCAATATAGAAAGCAAAACATTTAAAAAGCTGCCCCAAACATGCCCTAAAATTGTTCAATTTTGATGTCATAAATTGTTTAAAGTTAAAAATAGAAATTTGTTTAGAGTCGAAAACTAAAAACTCATAATAGAATTGTTTGATCTAATTTAAATTCAATTTATGTCATTCTGTTCTATTTGGTTTTAGATATGATAAATATGAAAAGATATATTATTCTCTATGCAATAGGTTTTTATTAGGTCACTTAAGATACATTGATCAATTATGTTATACAATTTGATAACCAAAAGAAGAAACTTATGAAGGGAAAAAATTGCATTTTGTAAAGAAACTGATATGACCTTCTTGTTAAATGGACGAGCTTTAAACTTTGGCAGCTTGGCCAACATCTCCTCCTCAAGCTCAGAGGAGCTCTTAATCCTTATGGCTCAAACTCATTGAGCCGTCTCAAGTTTTGGTTCTTTTGGCCTTGTAAAGGTAAGTTTTGGCCTCATTTGAATTGAGGTAAATGTATCTTTATTAGGAACAAGTGATTTATCAGTCCTTCAGGAACTTAAAATATTCTTAGCATAAAGAGATTACTTATTGATGGATAAGTATTTTAGAACATTAAAAATACAAGTTTTGATATATATTCATGGTTGATTCATCGTCGACACAAATGTCCTTCACATCAAATCACCAGCCAAAAGTCTCTAAAGTTCTAACTGGACTTTAAGTAAAATATTAGAGATACTTCAATAGCCACTAGTACTGATGAAGTACTTTAAGAACAAAGAGAAATTCATCCAAATGTATCAAACCTGTGAAAATGATCTATTCTGTGGTAGCTAAATTTCTTTGGTTCTAAACTGAAACTTCTGAACCATCTCTGTAGTAGAAATGTATGGTGCTATTTCCTGTACCAAAAATCTCTAATTATAGTTTGCAGCTAATAGACCATATAGATATGCTCACTTTATTCACGTAAAATACCATCAGGGTTATGTGGATTCCTTGTGTTGCTCAAGTTTGAAAATTTCATACTTTGTTGGTTGTGCCATTAGTGAAGTCTCAAGAATTGGTGGTCTTGGTTCAGTAAGCTTCAGAGGTTTGCAGTGGCTCTATTATAAAACAATGTCACTCAACATTATGCTAAAAAAAACTTTGAAAATTCACGTAAGATCCTAATGTTGATGAGATAAACAATAAAATGTTATTTTTAATTTTTTCAGCCAGAACAAGGTTTTATACCTGAGAAGAAACATCAATTTAAGAGACAACATAAGATGTTTCAGCATGTTTATTTTCTCTTTCCATAGTCTTCAAGTGAAATTACTACAAACATTGAATAGAAAATAAAGTTTTTATATAATAAGAACTGGATTTCACAACAACCTTAAACCCTAAATCAAACATTATCTTTGATTGATTCTTTGACAAAGAAGAAAGGAGAATGGGCTGCATTAAAAGAATTAGATTCAGGATTTTTTCTTCCAATCCAATATCGCAAGGACAATCAATAAACAGTCTACCCTTTATAATCTTTGTCATGAAAACTGTCCAAATAAAAGATTTTTTGAATTATCCATAAATTGCTAATTAAATTGTGAAAAGTCAAGAAAAACTCATAGCATAAACCAAGCATAAACAACTAAGCTCTATCAAGATCTTCTATAGTCAAAACTCGTGATAGTTTCCTAAAAATTTTTAGCTATTAAAAAAATGTTAAAAATCTCTTTGTTGAATAAAAGATAAAACCGATCAAGATCCAATCATAAAAAAAAAAAATTAGATCAAATCTTTCCTTTATTCAAACATCTCAGAAGGATGGAACCTTAGTATATAAGATTCAAGATTGTGAAAAAATATGGAAGCGAAGTAAAGAATTACAGGAATGGCTATAGTTGAGGGAGGTCTTGAACCATCGCTCAGTCTTTGGGATCTCCTCTTCAGTCTCCTTGTTGAGGAAATCAAAGAAGAGAGGACTAGAAACTCACAGGCCTCGTCAACCTGGAGATTGATCGGGAACTAGAGGAATGAGGTTTCTAAGGGCTCTTACTTAGGGTTTTAGGGTTACGTCGAGAGAGTGTGAGGAGTCTTACAGTCGAGAGGAAGCAATTAAGGCTTCTCATTCTTTTTTACAATGGGAATTATTTTCTTAATTGTGTAGTGCGCAGAGGTAAACAGAAGATGGTGATGTGGAGAGATACCTCATTAGTCATTACCACCAACACCGGTCCTCTCACGAGGCTAGGGTCCACTAGTGCCAAACACACGTGACTAATATTTATACTAGATATTTTTTTTAGCATATTTTCTCACATTCAAGGTTCTAAAAATCAGATCAGATAATGAATAGAAAGAATGAGAGGTTCACGGTTCGACCGGTCTAATTGGGGTCGAACTAGATGATGTAATAAATAATAAATATTATTGAAATTTAATAAAATTAACATAATAATTATGTTATCATTCAAAGTATGAGACAAAAAATTAAACTAAAAAAAACTATGAAACATAAAACTTATATAATTATTTTATAAATTTATATCCAAAATCATTAATAAATAGATAAAATTATTAATGATAAATTATTTTTTTAATGCATAAATAAATAAATTTTTATTATTAAGTAATAATTAATTATCATTCACATCAAAAATAATTAATTAAAAAATCTATTTAAAAATAAGTTTTATAGGCATTATATATGTTATAAACTCATACACACCTCAACTCTTTTATTTTGTATCACATTTCTTGGAAACACTTCC
The DNA here is from genome assembly GCA_016618105.1 of Dendrobium huoshanense. Classification (NCBI taxonomy): domain Eukaryota; kingdom Viridiplantae; phylum Streptophyta; class Magnoliopsida; order Asparagales; family Orchidaceae; genus Dendrobium; species Dendrobium huoshanense. Next base: position 55,866,662 of record CM028359.1, read on the forward strand.
TTGTTATTGTTTATATAGCTTTTTGAATTTCCTTGCATGAAGAGCTCACATGGAGTGATGGGGCCATTTGAAATTGTTTTATTATGGTTTGAGGGCAAATGTTTATAATAAAAAATGTATTATAATTAAAATTAAATATTTTAAATATATATTAATTAATTTATTTAAAAACATATTTAAAATTTATCAAATTTGAACTGGCCGGTTCAAAATAATTGAGGCCGGTTAAAAAGGCGGTTCTGACCGGTTCAGTCTGGTTCGATGTTGAAGCAGTTTTAAGACTGAATTGGACCAGTCTTGTGACTGGTTCACAATTGAATTGGTTGAACCGGTCGGCCCTGTCCAATTTTTAAAACATTGCTCACATCTATAAATTTAGTATTTTTATTTGCCATTTTTTTATTCATGGAGGTTATTGGGTCAAGAGCAAATCCAGTTCAAGAGGCATTATTCATTCTCATCAATTAATTAAGATCTAAAATAGAAAGCTAAAAACCCTAATTCAATGACAATCTATAATTTAAAATTTTATTTATGGAGTTAGTTTCTACTAGTTAATAAAATATTTAAAAATAAATTCATTGCTTAAAATGAAATTATTTGCAAATTTTTTCTTAATTAAGTAATAAAATGAATGATATGAAAATTTTGAAGTCACAAAAATTATTTATTAGTTAATTTGAACGACTAGTATATATATGAATAAGAAATTATTTCTCTTAAATAATCATTTTTTGTGATTTAACTCTAACTTTAGCTAATGCTAAATATTTTTAATAAGTATTTAAATTTTTTTTTTGGGTGAAATTATGGCCTAAGCCGTTTTCATTAATATAAACTTGTTACATGTAATGAAAAAAGAAAATGCAGTAAAGAAAGGGCTTGTCAAAACTTACAAGACCCAAAAAGGGGCAACAAAACAAAAACCTCAAAGTAAACCTATAAAACAAAAGCAAATACACAAGTAAGAGGAGAACAAAAAACCAGGGGAAGAGGCAGATTAATAAGCCAAGGGCTTAGGAGTTGCCGCTCTCTCAATCTGGTTGCAAAAAAAATACTGCCATCCAAAGGGGAATGGCATCTCGGTCATCATCTCCCCTTTAGACGGAATTCCACTCCAATCAGATTTCAGGAACATCCCAGCTATCAGAAAAACAACCTGCCAGAAAATGATAGCAATCCCGTGCACCCAGCAGCCCAGATCACCATACCAGATAAACCAAAAACCAGCAGCAGCCAACATCTCCAGAAAAATTACAGCAAATCCATCAAACTTTCTCGAGTAGACCATTTCAAAATTCTCGAGAAAACAACATTTTTGATTTTCAGCATAAGAGAAGTAGAGGAAATAGAGGAGCCCCATAATTTCCTATCATTCTGTTCTCTCCAAATGAAATAGATTGAAGTGCATATAAGAAGATAGTAAAAATCTTTGTGATTATCACGAGTATCATAAATATACTCAAACATTTGTAGAATACTAGGCCTGAGCAAAATAAATCCTAGATTTTTAACCAGCCTAGATAGAATGGAAAATGAATAATCACACTCAAAAAATAGATGATTAGTAGTTTCATCATAACAGTGGCAGAGTGAGCAAATAGGATCCACCAAAATATTCCTCACAATGAAATGAATCACCTGTTTTTAAGCCACCCGATAAAGCCATCCAGGTGTAGGTGGAATACCTAAAAATGTTGCGTTTATGCCAAACAAATTTCCACCAATTCACTTTGACTTCCTGGGAATAGAAAAATTCCCTAAACAACTTATGCTTACAGCTTTTATCCCCACCCCAGTAAACAGATTTCTGGGTCTCAGTGACAATAGGGATGCAAGACAGATTATCCAGACAAGCAGACGGTAAAGAATCAGGTAAGGCCCAGGCATCCCCATCCAAAATAGCATTCACCCTTGCATTAACAGGAATAACATTATAAAGAGGAAGGAGAAAAGCTACCTCCTTAATGCAAAAGTCATTAACCCAATGATCCCAGAATAATGATACATTAGAGTTAATGGTCACCTTAAAATGAAAATTTTCTTTAGATTTTATAGTATACTTACAAATACCCTTCCAAAAAGTAGATGCTTTAGAAAAAGGTTCTTTCCAAGGAGAAATGTAAGAGTGTAACAGCCAGCTGCTAAGAGGAGCTTTCCCATTGTACATTCTTAATATAAGAGAGAAGTTAAAACAAAATTGTAGAGACAGTAAAGAAGGAAGCCCAATACCACCCAACTCCTTAGGCTTGCAAGTGTTCCTCCAAGAAATAAGATGCATTTTCTTCTTATTTGATTCCCCAAAGAAAAGGAATTTAGCACATAGTCTTTCAATTTGTTTAAGAATGGTTTTAGGTATTGTGCTCCCTCTAATCCAATACCCAATAGTGTTCTAGATAGTATATCTAAGGAATTGAAGTCTGCCAGCAAGAGATAAAGATCTGGCTTTCCACCCCGACAACTTAGAAATAATACACTCCATAAGCTTGGAGAAACAGGCAAGTTTCGGATGAAAAGGGGATATAGGGATACCCAAATAAATCATATGAGAAGAAGCAACTGGAATGTTAAGAACAGTGCAGATATCCTCAGAGTCATTGCAGTTTGTGGGAAAGATAACAGAGCTTTTCCCAAAATTTACATGAAAACCCGTGGCTTTGGAAAAACACTCTAAAATAGAGGTAAGCTTATTACAGTTGCCTATATCAGCTTTCCCAAAAATGATCAAATCATCAGCATATAAGAGGTGGGACAGCCTAAAATCCCCAAAAGAGAAGCCCTCAAAACTGTCCTCTTGCAAATTCCCATCCAACAGACATGATAACCCATCCATAACTATACTGAAGAGGTAAGGGCTAAGAGGACAACCCTGCCTTAGCCCAGAGGAGGATTGGAAGAACCCTTCCAAGGTACCATCCATACACAAAGAAAACCAAACATCCATAATACAAGCTTCAATCCACTTAATGAAGAGAGTAGGAAACCCTTTTTGCTCTAACCTAGCAAGAAGGAAGTGTCTAGACACACTATCAAAGGCCTTCTTAATATCGTATTTAATACACATGAGCTTGATTTTAGAAGATTTCCTGGAAAATTGAAGAATTTCATTGGCAAGAATGACATTATCCGTTGAAATCCTATTCTTTATAAACCCAGCTTGGTCAACTTTGATAATTTTAGCCATAAAAGGCTTCATTCTCTCTGCCAAAATTTTTGCAATAATTTTGTAAGAGGTATTGCAGAGGGCAATAGGCCGAAAGTCAGCAATAGATTCAGCATGACTGGATTTTAGAATAAGAGTGATGGCAGTTGCTTTAATAGAGCGGGGAATAAAAGCATTATTATAGAATCCTTTGATAGCATTACAAACAGACGGCCCAATAAGCACACAAGAAGATTTATAAAAAACAAAGTTGAACCCATCCGGTCCAGGAGTACTATTGGAAGAGCCCTTGAAGACAGCTTTTTTAATCTCTGAATCAGAGAAGGGAGCAATAAGAGTTTCTCTAAAATCCAAATCAATAACATGACCAGGAGGAAATTCACCAATTTCAAAATCCAACAGATGGGGAGCATTAAACAGAGATTGGAAGTAAGAGATGGATCCTTTGATGGCTTCAGAAACCGAAGTATCAGGGGTAGACATAGCTAAAGCTATAGTAGTTTTTTTATAACTTCTCCTCATACGAATCCTAGAGTATAGGAACTTAAGATCATCTTCACCTTGAGATAACCATTTTGCTTTAGCTCTTTGTTTAACCCAAGAAAACCACAAAGAAGAGGCAGCCTCTAATTGGATATTAACATTTCTCAACTCAACAGAAGCATCACAAAAATTGATCTGATCACTAAGAAGATTGAGACAGTCAAGTTGTTTGGCTTGAAGCTTTTGAATATGATCATACATAACATTGGCATTTGCCCACCTTTTCCCCTTGATACTCTCTTTCAGTAGTTTGAGCTTATTACCAAAATCCACCAGTGGATTACCAACAGCTTTAACCGCAAAAATATTTAGCAATAAAACCCAGAATTGCTCACATTTGCCCCAATAGTTCTTGTACAAGAAACAATGCTTCTTAGTATGATAGGTGCCAGAGTTTAGAACAATAGGACAATGATCAGAACCAGCTGGACTATGGATGGAGTAGAATGAATCAGGATAAAGAGAAACCCATTGGTCATTAATTAACATTCGATCCAACTTGATGTGAATGGGAGAATCAGTCCTTTGGTTAAACCAAGTATAAGAGGGGCCAATAGATCCCAAATCCTTAAGATTAGTGTCAAAGATAACACTAATAATATCATTGAGAAGATTCTGATTAAGAGGATTACCCCCTAATGTTTCAGAAGAAAAATGATAGGTATTTAAATTCCCCATTAAGATCCAGGGAACATTGCCAGCAGGTGAAATAGCTCTAATATCCTCCCAAAGCACTTTCCTCTCTACCTGACTGTTAGAAGCATAAATAACAGAAAGCAAAAAAGGAGTAGAAGACCTAAAAGAAACCATACCGGCAATCATTTGAGAAGAGAAGAAAGATGTATTAAAAGAAATCCTATCAGTAGACCACTTAATCCAAATACGGCCTGGAGAAGCACAATGAAAATTGTGACAACTAGCTTCCATGTCAAAAAGCAGATGACAATTAGAGAAATTCAAGTCAGAAAGACTTTGAGGAAGTATTCTATTCTCAAGAATACAAATCATATCCAGATGTAAGGACTGTACAAAGTTTTTGCATAAAGACACTTTATTAGAGGAGGAAAATCTTCTAATATTCCACGCAGCTAATTTAGGACAGATCATTTGCGTTTAGAAGTTGAGGACGGAGGCTTTTTTGAGCTTTTCCCTTTAGGATTTTTTGAATTAATAGTCTTGGGTTCCCCCCCCCCCCACTCGTATTAGATGTTTGCTCTGAGAATGAAGTGCCTTCATTATAAGAATTGGTAACCGTCTGGTCTTCTGAGCCTAGTAGAGATGAATATTTATTACTGATTTTAATAGTAGATGGGTTCTGTAAACTGGCCTGACCATAATCGGTATCCCCTAAGCCTTCATATGTAAGAGAATTGAGATTAGGGATAGTTGAATTATCATCAAGAGCAGTTGAGGTAATAGGTGGTTGAACTAAGGGTTTGAACAATTTTAGCTGAAGTAATGTCGGTTTGCTTCTGAGTAGAGGAATCAGGATGAGCAGTAGTCACAGCAATGTGACAAACTGCAGAGATACCCTTCAAAACCCAAATCACCTGGGACGGAACAAGATTAGTATTTGATCCTGAAGCAGGAGGATTTAGAAGTGAAGCAGGTGGATGGACTAAGGAGGAGGTCACATTATCAAATTTTTGAGTCGGAACTTTGGATCGAGAGTGAGATTTTTTCCTTTGTCCCCTAGAAAAACTGCGACCTCTAGACGGAGGGATAGAAATCTTCTGAGATGGAGTAGCAGATGGACAATTCGAGGAGGCGTGTGCTAACGAAGCACAAATAGAGCAAGGAACCGGTTTCCATTCATATTGTATCTGTAGCTTAAAAATTTCCCCTTCAATGGCAACAACAACAGACTCAGGAAAAGTTGAGGAGGTAGAAACTTGAATACATACCCTAGCGTATGTATGCCTAGTTTTAGCAGCTGTTAACGAGTCTACAGCAATCGGTATGCCAACCTTAGAGGCAATTTTAGATATCCCTTCCGAATTCCAGCAAACCAAAGGAAGTTTATGTATTCTAACCCACACAGGTACTGAAGAAATTTTTTTACTAGTAGGGTTAAAATTTTTTGTCCATTTTTGCACAACAAAAGGTTTACCATGAAAAAACCAAGCACCTTTTTGACCAAACCATGTCAAAATCCTCAGCAAGAGAAAACTTAAACAAGAAAAATCCATCCGTAAGGGCTATCAATTGGAAAGTACCCTTAAGCTTCCATATCCTAGTAGCAGTATCCTTAAGAGCCTCATAAAAAGGACGCTTACCGATCGAATACCCTACCAGGCAAAGCTCCAAATCTGCAGCAGCAGGACCAGTAAAATCGACATCAAATGGAATGACCTCCTCAGGAGTTTCCATCAGAGAAACCGGGATGTGTGGAGCGGACGGCGCAGAAGCGACAATAATGTTAGACCAAAGACGATCTAACAAGCGAGGGGTGGGGGGCACAGCGGAAGAGGATGCATGTGCCATGGGGGGGAACGAGGTGGCATCTTGGAGATCCATGGAAAAACCACCGGCAGAATGCCGGTGGTACCGGACGGAAAAAGGCAAAAATGCAAGCGGAGAGGGAGTATTTAAATTTTACTATGCTCATTACAGTATCTTTGTAGTTTGTAATGAGCATTGTGAATTCTATGAAGGTAGCTAGTGAAGTGAAAAAATTTTACATCAGTAATAATGTTAATTGTTTAAAACATAGATCCAAAAATAACAAACGAATCTCCTTTAACATGGTTGCTGCCAACTAGAACAAAAAACATAGGAAGAGAGGTAGTACTCTATTGGTGGAATTTTTGAAAAAGAGGTTTTGAAAAAATTGATCTTGTTTGGAAAATTTGAGTTTTAAATTTATAGTCCCAAGATCGAACATCTCGTTATAAACAATATATTGGCCCTTAAGGCAACAATATTGTTTGCTAACGGGTTCAGATGATAAAATTAAAAATTATCATCCTGATTGTAGTATTTGAATTCAAATAAGAATCGCATACAGTGAAAGTTTATTAGGGTTGTTAAGCCCTTACGAATTAGCCCGAGACTAACCAAGAGTGGGGGGATGAATTGGTAGTTTTAAAAATTCTTAAACAAAAGGCATGTTCTTTTTGAAATATTTTTGAATATTTTTCAAACAAACAAGATCAAAAACTTGATGCAGAAGCGATTAACAAAACAAATCAAATCCTTTAACCATACAATTAACCACAAAACATTAAGGTGTGGAAATTCAAATATGAAAAGTAATAAGAAAGAACACATCAGTTTTTATAATGGTTTAATCTACCTGACCTACATCCACTCCTTGGAGGCACCCTCTGAGTATTGCACTAATAACTATAGTGTCTCTCCTTTTGCTCCCACAACAAGGTGGAGAAGCCCTTACAAAATCCTATTCACAGACCCTGGTGAGGCAAAAAACCAAGACTTCTTTTACTTCATGTTAAAGAAAGCAAGAACCTTAATCTAATGCTGACGAAGACCTCCTAAGAGCTACCAAGGAGCCTAGGATGATGATTGGAGAAGATGAATTGAATCCTTGTTTGGAGTAACCTTTGTGAAAACCTAAAAATCTCCCCCTCACAAGATTCTCACTCTATCTCTACTAAGCTCTCATACTTATTCTCTAAGCTCTCTTAGGTCAGGATTAAAAAAAAAATTTCTCATAAGTAATTGAGAGAGCTTAATTAGAAGGCCTTAAAAAATTTCCATAATTTTTAACTAGCCGTTAAAGATCATCCAAGATGATCTGCAGATTGCCCTGTTCGATTAGTTTAAATCAGCCCCTCCAGCTAGAAAAATTTGGGTTTATTATATAATTAGAACACAATGTTTGTTTTGATCATCTAGGATGATTTGGCCTTTGTCTCCTACGATTAGTTCAAAAACATACATTATCGTCCAACAGATAGTTTAGGACATCTAGGAGTTAAATTGGAATGATATAAAAATATAACTAATCGTCAAGGATGATGCTTAAATCGTCATGTATAATTAGTTCAAAATTAGTGATTATCATCTAGTAGATAGTTCGAGATGTCCATGAGATTTATCATAAAATTAATGTTTTTTATATAGATCATCCAAGATGATCCTGTAATTGACCAGGCTGATTTGATCGATTTATCTAACCTTAATTACTTTTCTTAATCACCTGACTAATTTATGCATGATTGTAATGAATCATCCAGGACAATATGGGATCGTCATGTATGATTATAACAATATTATGAAAATAAAATCTTGCCTAAATAAGTTTTATGGTTGAGCATTTTTTATTTGAGCTTAACGACCAGAACAATGGGAGTATCATCCAAGACAATTTGCTTCAGCAAGTTTATATGACCCAAATGCCCTAACCAGATTTTTTGTTTTTGACTGATCATTCAGGATGATATAAAATTATCATGTATGATATGATCAAAAATAGAAAAATTCTAACTCATTAAATTTCTCCCCTTGAGTATGTGTGTGCAAGGTTACTTAGCTTTAGGATCCACTAAGATATAATTGACTTTATAAAATATAAAAAATGCATTGAAATAGAAATTACAGACTGGCTCAATCATAGTCTATCTGATCTTGAGCTGATTGAAATTCCAAGTGAAGTTATGAACCTGAATGGTTAGTGAGCTGGGCACATAAAACAAAAATGCATGAATGATAGTAGTCAAGGAACAATAATATTTGTTATCATCAAATTCATAGTACTTGGCTCTAGATCTATAACATATAGTCCTAAAGGGTTGAAATGAGATTCTATAAATATTCAACCATTTTAATCCAGATGGAAGATCATTAATTTCATATTTCATATCACAATAACAAATAATGTACCTCACCAAAGAGAGAAAATATCACTTATTATCGATCGATGGAACATGACGATAATGATCATTATCGACTTGATTTTCCCAACGAAGATTAATTTTGAGTTTTAAAAATTGATTTAAAAAAAGGTGGATGAGGATTCTAATTCTCCTACGAGTGCAAGCCCTTGTTATTAATTGCTTCATACAAAATTAGAATTTTCTATGAATACACTTGAATAAAATAATATAAAAATTTTGTTAAAAAATTTTCTAGGAGTGATATCAAAGGAGGTGAATTTTGGAATTTTAAATGGGATTGGATCAAATTAGAGTACTTATTTTCATAGTCAAAAGAAGAAGAGTAAGGGACACTTTGGGATTCTAGAACAATCTAGAAGTATCTCAACCTAACATAAGTCTTGGGCTTTAAATTTTGGATTGAATGAAGATTTAATTTTAGTTGAGCATTTTTTAAAAATTTAGGATTGTATTCCAGGAGGTTAGGGTCTTATGATTCAAAATCTGCCCTAGATCCTAAATCTAAATTAGGCATCACATAATGATGTCCCAAACCTAATAAATATAATGTGAAATATGTACTTACCCCGGCCTAGATTGGGATGCTAGGTGGACGCCTTATCAGTTTTAAATCCATGAGTTCTATCATTTTATGAAATAGTGGTAGGAACATTTTTATTAAAGTTTCGAAGAACTGGGGCTGACGTCTAGAGATTGTCCTAAATAGCCTCGTAACTTATGCTAGTTAAAAATGCTGAAGACAAATGCAATTAAAATTTAGACTCTTTTAAATGTATTTATAATACAATGCATGCTGGTGACCTTGATTTTAAGCCAACCATAGGTCAAGCGGGTTGACTTGGTGAAATTGACCAAGCCAAACCCTAAGAGCTATTCCATTGAGTTCAATAATTTAAGCCTAGTCTATTAAAAACTAAACCTAGGCCCTAGATCAAACTGGTTGACCAGGTCAACCCAAGTTGACTCAATTAACCCAAAAAACCCTATTTTAATTTCAAATCAAATCCTAAAGCTTTATGGGTTCAATCCACCACTTCCCTTAGGTTCCATGGGTCAAACCAAATCTATTAAGTTCAGACCCATGCCCTGAGTTAACCTGGTTGACCCAATTAGCCCAAATGAGCCCAATTTAAGTTCTAACCCATTCCAACCTATATTTTGGCACAACCCCTCACCTACATAGGTCAAATTGACCCTGTTGAATGGGCCAACATTTGAATTAGTCAACCCAAGTCTTTCTTGGTCAAATTTGACCTATTAAAGTCAAATTAATCCCATTTAAAGCATTAAAACACCTTCTAATTGCTCCCCTTAGCCTAAGCCATGACCGAGAATGTTGATTTCCCTCCTAATTAGTCCTAAGAGCAATCCCAGCCATCCATGATATACCTAGGGTTATAAATAGGATTTTTAAGAGTTCTTTGGAGGGACTCTCTTGCTATTGCTCTCACCATATGCTCTCCCAACTGTTGAGTCTAGTAATTAGGTTGTTAAGCCTAAGTAAATGTCCCACGACTACCAAGAGGGGGGTGAATTGGTAGTTTTAAAAAAAAATTTTAAACCCTCTTAAAATTAAAGTTGAACCGAAATGAAATTTTCTTTTAAAGTTTGTAGAAAAATGTTTTTCAACCACAGAGTTGTTAAAACTGAAATTTAAAATGCGGAAACGTAAAAGCAATAAAGTAAATGACACCAGATTTATAGTGGTTCGGTCTATAACCAGACCTACATCCACTCCTCAGAGGCACCCTCTGAGTATTGCACTAATACCACAAAGTGACTCTCCTTTAGCACCCACAGCAAGGCGGAGAAGCCTGTACAAAACCCTCTTTTCACCACTCCTCGGTGCGGCAGAGAACCGTCGTCCTTTTACACAATCCACAGTGCTGGCAGAGAACCGTCGTCCTTTTACACAATCCACAGTGCTGGCAGAGAACCGTCGTCCTTTCACACTCTCCTAGTGTGGGCAGAGAACCGTCGTCCTTTCACACTCTCCTAGTGTGGGCAGAGAACCCTACGGCTGTTCACACTTTCCAAGTGTAGGCAGAGAACCTCCTTCCTTTTACACTCTCCTAGTGTAGGCAGAGAACCCACGTCTGTTCACACTCTCCAAGTGTCGGCAGTGAACCGGACCTTCTTGAATGATCTTCTCACAAGAATCTAGAAGGAAGAAAAGAAAAGAGTGAAGAAATCCAATTTCACAAGTAGAGATTCTTACCTTTGCAATCCAAGTGAAGCCTTCTCACTCCAATGGTAGGAATTCTCCTTTGAATGCTCTCTTCCACTCTCCCCTTAGCTATTCTCTCAATAGGCACGAAGATCAAATGACAAAAAGATTGGGTGGCAGTCTAATTTGAAGTATTTATACAAAAGACATGAAAAACCGCCCAAAAACTGCAAATTTTCAATTCTGTACGCAGTGGATCGTCCCGTACGATCATGGATCGTCCTGGACGATTTTACTTAAACGATCTGAAACGACCCAATTTGTATATGTGTACGAAATGACTTCGTACAGCTGATCGTCCTGTACGAACTAGGTTCGTCCAGTACGAACGGTTATTACAAGGTCGGTTCTAGAAACTGCTGAAAACTGTCCTAAGTCGGTTAATCGTTTGGACGAAAATATGTTCGTCTGGACGAAAATTTTCCAGAGAGCCGATCGTCCTGGACGATTATTTATTTCGTCTGGACGAAAATTTTCCAGAGCGCCCATCGCCGGGGACGATAATTTGGTTTCGTCTGGACGAAAATTTTCCAGAGAGCTGTTCGTCCGGACGATATTTATTTTCGTCTGGACGAAATTTTTCCAGAGGACTGGTCGCCAGTACGATGGTAAAATTCATCTGGACGAAATGTTTACAGAGAACCCATCGCCGGGACGATATAAAAATTCGTCCTGGACGAATAGGACTTAGAAAAATTTTTCGAAGCAAGTTCCTATTCGTTCCAAATGCTCTATAGGAGATAACTGACAGATCGTCCAGTACGATATATATCGTCCTGTACGATCAGTATAGAATTTCAAGATCTCCTTAGTTTGTGTGTGTGAGATTTTATTCACTCAATTACAATCACTCCCTTTCAAAATTAATTCAAAGAAAAGACAAACTTCAAATAAACAAAATATCTCATGTTGAATTTGATTTGAAGTTTTTGTAGTCTGGAGTCTGATTTTCCTGAAATGTTAGTACACACAAGAGCAAGTGCAAATCTTCTGAAATTGTTAGGAGATAACTATTCATTTGAACAATAATGTTTGGAATCATCAAAACTACATAAGTTGCACAAATATAAATCATTCAAATAGCAACTATTCAAACAATCTCCCCCTTTTTGATGATGGCAAAATAATTATTATTAGTATGGTTTCAAGTTAAAACAAAATCTCTTATCTCCTAAACTCCCCCTGAATTTATGAGTACATTAAAATAAGGAGGCATTAAAGAACAATATTTTTGTTTTTCAAAAATTTTAACACAGAAAACACAAATCACAAAAACAAAAACAATATTTGTGTTTTTCAAAAACTTTAACAGAAAATACAAATCACAAAAAAACAAAAACACAAACACAAACATAATAATTTCTCCCCCTTTTTGACAGCAACAAAAAGTGAAGAAAATACGACAAGAAATGTAAATAATAATATGAAATTCATTGTTAAAATTTTAATCTAAATTGTGATTTGACATAGGGTATGCAATTTTAAACTAAAGATATTAGGTCAATCATAGAAATTCATAAAATTTATGAAATGATATAACATTGTAAGTAAGAAGAATTTATCAAAGACATGATTCAATTTAGACATTTTGATTATTGAAAATCATTACAAGTGAGATGTAAAAAAAATTCTATATTTCAAAGTTCAATAGAATATAAATGAACATTAGATCAACTTGAATTAAGAGATTAAACGAATTTGGAAAGAAGAGAATTACCTCATGTGGTGCTTTGCACATCTTTTCAAAGTTTTGGAGCACATTTTTGTGCATTTGTCTTTGGTTGGGCTTATTTTGTGCCTCTTTTTCACTTTGCAAATTTTTGCGAATCCCTTTTGATTTTTGTACATTTGTACAATTTTCAAGAGTAATTTGACCAATTCTTTCCAAAATCTATAATCTAACATTTCAAATATTTCTAGGTGCATAAATATCATTTGAGCATAGAAATACAAATAAGATAAACATCAAAATTGCAATAATAATATTAAATTTTATGTAGTCTAAATGAATAGACATGAATTTAAAAATTCTAAATACAACAAGTTATAAACAAATTATAAATTTAGAAAGTCTAGATTTTCTAATATAGATAATCTCACATTACAATCGAATTTAAGCACAATGTAGATTAAAAACAATATTAATGAAATTCATAAAGATTAGCCACATTTCAAAACAAATCTAAGACAAACAAACTTTCATTGATTGAAAAGAAAATTACATAAAAACATTGAACTTAAACAAAAAACATAACAACAATCACAATAACACATATTTGATAAAAAAAAACAAAACAACAAAACAAAAATACAACAGACACACATAAAAAAACTTCTACTGTTCTGGAGGAGGAGGAGGAGGAATGCCGCCAAAGAGATTGAAGTAGGAGGCCATTAACATTACATTGGTATTTATTTCATGAACTTCATCTCTAATATTACCAATGTCATGTTGCTGCTGCGTAAGGTGAGCATCAAATTGATCAAACCTTTGATCAATGTGAGTCTCTAGTCTATCAAATCTCTCAATCAGATTCTGGTAATCTGATTGAGAAGCAGAAGCTTGCACTCCTTCTTCTTCTTCTTCTGAAGCACTGCCATGTGCTTTTTCTTTTTCTTTTTCCTCCCTGAAGAGCAGTCTGAAAGATGCATCGTTGTAATAAACTGGCTCTTCATATTCCTCATCAGGATGGACTATATTGTACTTCTTCTCCAAAACATAAGTAATCAAGTGCCCTAAAGAAATATTCTTCTTCCTCTTCTGATCAGGATGTCCTATTTCTGAAAGCCCATAGATATGATCTAGGATGAGTTGGGCTTCATCAATAGGTTGTCTTTTCATGATTAAAAAAGTTAGACAAGAGAGGAGAGGAGTTATGTTTATTCTATCACCAGCTTTAGGAATAATTGAGGATCTAAGGATATGCTGGATGATTCGGGCATCTTGGGTCATACCGGCCACTCTAGCAACATGATTGTCAATTCCATTTTCTCTAATTACCCTATTGATTTCATACCAATGGAAGACGTTTTCTGACATTAGGGTGTGGGCTCTATATCCTTCAGTTCTTAAGTTTAAAAATGCACCAAGATCGTGCTTGGTGATCTCAACTTTTTTCTTAAAAATAAAAGAACTAATGATAGAGTGGTCAGATTGAAACTCATGTTGGCTAGGAAGTAATGGTAGGTTTGCTTATTGTAGAGGTGGACAAGAGAAAGAATGAAATGAA